>JABUQX010013189.1:10000-51969 GCA_015478945.1 Trachelipus rathkii | reverse complement strand
TTTAGATCAGATTCAAGGATTGTATCTATTTATATAACTAGGCCAATGATGAAAGTCAGTGTGAGGAACGGACGTTTAATGACGCGAGTTTGGTAAGTTCCGATTTACTGTAAGATTATTATAGCGGCATGCTTGATCTTGATTTCCAAGCATAATAAAAGAGTTAACCGTTTTTCAATAGATAGACGGTATATATCTAGATTATTTTCATAATATACCCAACCTATAAATTATAGAGTGGTAAACTACTATATCCCTTACAAGTGAAGGAAAGAGTAAGATGCCAATTCTGCTCTGCTACGTTCTCCGTAAATTTCTCCAGTATTACTTGGGACGCCATTAGAGAGATATTGTTTTTAGAGATTGGAATATACTGAAAGGAAATAATACTAATGTTATAAACAATTTAAATTTGATGCAAACAAGCGAAACTGCAAAAACTCCATCTAATGGGTTGAAATTACACAATTGTTGTATTCTCTAACTTCTATTCATAACGTCTTCGATTGTACCAATCCATCCTCATAGACTAAAAAATAAAAAACGCTAAGATAATGAGATCAGATTAAATTAAGATAAATAAATGAATATAAATGAATGAATAAATAAAAGAATAAAATATGAATTAAAATAAACATAAATGAAAAATAAAAAATAAAAAATGAAAAAAAAAATAGAAGACATTAATAAAATATAATAATTTTCATAAAAATAAATGACAAATAATCGGAATAAATAAAATAAAATAATCACCATAAAATATTTAATAAATAATAAATAATAATAATAATAATAAAAATAATAAAATAATGTTTTTATATGATGTATGAAAGTAATGTTAATTCATGTAACAATAAATGTTTCATATATTAAACACCACACTTCAACAAGCGAGAAGAAGGCAAGACTTATGCAGAAGCATTAAAAGATTTACAGTAGAAGTTGATTAGTTCTATATCAATCGTGTGTAGTTACAGAGCTGAGATTATATTAGAGGGACGAGAGATGTTAAAATAAATTCATATGATCGACCCTTCTTTAAGGATTTTAAAGTTAAGATTGAGAAATTTGTTTAGATGGATATCGTATTGAAGCGCTGGTCCGGATGCTAAGTTTTCGTATGTTAGGGAGGCGTTATACAGATTCCTTAGTTTCTTCTTGATCTGCAGTGAAGGAGGTTCCCAATGTAGCGATGACAGTCCATTATGATCGACCATAGATCAACCATTAGGAATCGTTCTCTAAAGTGAAAAAAAAACTTATGAACATTGACGAATAAATTATGATTAATTTTGTGTTAGGCAGATCAAATTTCCTAACGGAGATTATAAGACTGTGTTTGGGGGAGAAAGGATTTGAGAATAAATTGAATTGGGGAGTGCAGAGGTGAGATTCTAGGACGAAATGTCGGTCAAATACGATTATCTTTACCGACATATACACTCAGACGATTCTTCATCATATATACAAAGCATAATCACACCCTGCACATTTTTGACTTCTTAACATAAATTAATATAATCACCTGAATTAGAACCAACGACGCCATTCCCTTCTAGATGTAACTATCACATCACCAATGTCCGCTCTACACATATACGTCAAGACCATCTCCTCAACATCACTGGTACTACTTCTTCAGCTATCAATCCCTACGCTTCACATTAATAGATTTTATAAGTCTGATCTTAACCGGAACAGATATGACAGATTGGGACGTTTCCACTCAGAAATTTTTTCTAGCGCAAACTTCTATTGTCCATCTGTTTCCCTCCCATACCATGGTTTAAGATTCAACTCTTTGGTACAACATCTGACGTCCTAAACTCACTCTGCAGTCCTTAACTTTTCATTATCTCATAATCCCCTTTCTCCCCCAAACACAAGATTAATCTAAATTCTATATATTGATCAGCTCTCCAACTATGACTTTCAACTTATTTGAATCTAATCCTTAGCAAGTTCTTTTTCCCTTAAAGACGGCATTCAAATTGCATCGATCTGATGGTCGGTATGTATACAATTCAGTAGTTCCAAGGACTGTCCCCTAGCTTTATCAAGGGAACTCCCATTCAACTCCACGAGCAGAAAGCTTGAAAGACATAAGTGGGTTCTCCGTTCAGACAGCCTCCCATCCAACCGAAACACATCAGCAATCCGGACCATGCCGGTCAAACATCGATTCCCATCCTAAATATATTTCTCATCTTGAAACCTATTTAAATCAAATAAAGACGCTCATCCGCATAATTAAGAATTCTTTATTTGATACCGAGTTTCTCCCGTCTAAATCACTTCAACTTGTCAATCACTCGATTTGATAAACAACAACTATACTTACATTAGTTTATCCTATTTTGATTTAGCATCAAGTCTTGCTTCTTCATCGATGTGAGTGCTTGTGAGTTATATGTTACTATTATATTATCGTGCGATTGAATTTTCTGATTATTTCATAATTATAATATTATTATTTATTATATCTTATTTTATTATTAATTATATTATATATATATTATTTATTAATTATTATGGTATTAATTTTTTTATATTTTTTCCCCCATTTATTTCTTCATATTTATTTTTTAGATCCCTATAACTTATATTTTTAATAAGTCTAATTACTTGTCCATTCAATATATTATTTCACATGATATTTCCTTTTTTATTTTTTATTTATCATTTAACTGTTTATCTTTATTATTTTACTTTAGTTTTTATCATTTATTATAGTGCATTAGTTATGTTAGAACGTCATACTATCTAAATTATCTGTAGTGTATTTTATTTATAGCTATAAATGACGGATGGATTGATACAATCGAAACCGATATAAAGCTTAAAATACGACATCTTGATTAAGTTCATAGTATGGAATATTAGTTACGGCAAGATGTATCGCCTTTATGCATTTAAAATTAAATTCCTAGAAATCAACTTATTTTCATAAGATATATATCGCAATGAATAGGTTAAATATAGTTGTAGAAGGTTTATATATTATATAAATTATATATATTATTAATATATATATATTATTATACTTACATATAATCAGTGCATATAAGCAGAAAGCTATTCCAGAAATTATATAAATGATGTAGGACGTGAAATTTATTACATTTCCTTGAATTTAAGCCACACCCGAATGTGCACCTCACGTCGAAGTGGATAACAGGATGAACTTTGTGTCAGGGATTAAAGTTACAGTAACAGAAGCGTTTACATCGCTTTGGTATTCTAGTTAGTCCCTAGGTTGGAAAGAGTTTAGCATCCAAACGCCTGCATGATTAACTCGCTTCAAAAATATTCAATTTTTTATTTTTCATATCTTTTATAGTACAGTGTGTTAAAATTTATCTATTTATACACTTTATATAGATTTCTATATATTTATAGTATATCCTTATAGATATTATCATATATATATACATTATTATTTATATCATTATATATAATTTATATATATAATAATATATATCTAATAATATTATATAATATATATATAACTATCGTTTCACAGCGTCAATGTATGTGTGAAAGATAATTTTACCGATTTATATAAATTTAAATTTAATTGTTTTAATTCTTTTTTATTAAAATATAATTTAAAAATCGTGTCTGCAAATAAAAGCTCTTTCTACTACAGAACATTTAAGATTATATTTTACACTTATTGTTATTAATTGTATGTATGTATGATATATGTACTATTTAATGATATTTTTCATGTTATGTTAGAATAGTGGTATCTAAGTAGTTGGTAGTTGGTGAGGTATGTCGTTATGGCAGGAGTTAGTGAAGTAATTAGGTGAGGTTTACGTCTTTGCTATGTATATGATGTGTTAAGTAATAGCGTTTGCAGAAAATGTTGTAAAAAAAAAAAAAAAAAAAATTCTCAAGTAATAATAATTCATTAAATAGTCTAACATTTCATACAAATCCATTTTAGTTATAAAGAATGCACAGAATTTTTTGTTTACATAAGGAGGTATTTACAAAGGCGAAAGAAATTGACTAGATGCTCCAAAAAGCTAAAATTGTGAAGATTATTCATTGGAGGATAAGTAATTATTGACGTTGCATTACTAAAAGATTTGACAATTCTCACAAGATTTAAGACCGATCCCAACGGGAACGTAGAGTCAGCAAAAGAAAATCATTGTCCACCTTCAAAAGTAATCCTGCCGCTTGGAATGAATTACTCCACTATGTGCATGATAGCATACTATTCTGCATGGATTATCCTTACCGGATCTATGGTTGAAGGGAATAGATATTAATCCGTTAAATCAGACATTTCAAGAGTTCTGAAAATAAAAAAAAAAATAGGATAGTCCGAGGTTTCCGGCACGAAGGTATGCAAACGATATTCAATAGTGGACAAGCGAACTACTGATATTCGCATGTAATGCAGACACGTTTAAGACCTGATATTCGGATTGCGTCGGCTCGCAGAAATTCTATCTCATGTTCTCCTTGAATGGGGCTATGTAATGTTACTTATATAAAAAAAATAATTGTTATTTTAATTGAATATTATTTTTCTAAGTAAGATTAAAAATTTCATATTTTCACTTCTTGGAAAATATTGGGTTGAATAGGAAAAAGCGGACTCCCGACTCCTAATATTTAGAGCATCCACTCCTGATCTGCCATCTCCGACTCATAAAAAAGCTTCCAAGCTCTGACTCCTGACTCACTTCTTAGAAAATGGATTTCATGGACTATTGGATGCGTGCATTCTTAACACTGTGCGACTTCACACACCACATCAAAGTTTTAAAACGTCCGTTAACTTCCCGACTCCGACTCCAAAATTTAGAGCATTAACTCGCTTTGCTACGACTCTTAAAGTCTTCGTATATTGACTCAAAAGTACGACTCTTACAAACTTATCAAATTCCAAGGCTACTTTCATAAGAATTTAAAACTATCCACACTATAACGTTGCTCAAACATCCGTCCCTGATCAGATTCAAAATTTTCAAGCCATTCAACTCGCAGCGGGATCACGACTCACATGTTAGATATTGGACTCCAATTCCGGACTCTTAAATTTCAAGATGTACGATTTGAATCATAAATTTAAAATATCCGATACCCAACATCGACTTTAAAGTCAACAACGTAATCACTCCGACTACCGACTTCAAAAATTGTTAAGCAAATAATCGAACTACCTGATTTGATCGCTTTTTTAATAGCTTTTTCGATTTACTCCAAACTTTTATCTGTGGATTCATTTGAAAGCCACAGTTTATTCAACTCCCATTCCTGACGTTGCAATACATCTTCAGCGCATAAAAGACGGCTGCCAAAAATTCCATTAAGCACCTAGAATATTTGAACTATGAAAAAATACGAACACGACTCAGACTCTACGACTCTGACTCCGATAACCAGCTAGGTCTGTCGAACGATGCGAGAACAATCAATGGACTAAAAAAAAAAGCAAAGACGAAAAACACAAAAACACAATATAGAAAAAACAAACAACAAAAAAAAACCAAGAAATCGCAGACAACAAAATAAACAAACACGCATAACTAAAAACAGATAAGAAAGAACACACGAAAACGAATCAAAAAAAAAGAATTCGAAGATTAACAGTCGAGATCGAGTGATAAGGTATGATAGCTTGATATCGCAATTGTGAATAGGATCCGTGATTCGGCGAGAACGTAATGGATATTGCAAGAATCATGTAAAATTTGTGGTGGATCGATCTGAAACATATCGGAACGGAGTAAAGCGGTTCATTGAAGCCACGACTGCAAATATATAATGATGATGGATCGGAATCTACGGTGATACAGAAAAATAAACTTTCACTTTATGGAGAATTGGATGAAAGCAGAATAAAACCTTATGCGTTTATAGAATGGAAATCGGGAGATAAAAAGTCGAGGATGGTATCCGAGATTAAAAAATCGTGAATCAGTGACGAGATGGAAGTGGGCAGGTTTGGGTGGTTCCGGGGGGGGAGCGGGGAGGCGCGGGCGGGGGAGGGGGAGGGGGGGAAGGGGAGGGGGGGATGGGGGAGGAAGAGGGAGGGAGGAGGGGGGAGGGGGGGGGGGGGGGGGGGAGGGGGTGAGGGGAGGCGGGGGGGGCAGGCCCCCGACGGCGGGGGGGGTGGGGGGGAGGGTGGGGGTGGGGGGAGGCGCGCGGGAGCGGGGGGCGAGGAGTGGACGGTGGATGGTGGGAAGGTAGTGTGATGGGGGGTAATATATTATGGGGGGGAGGTGGAAGGCGGTGGGGCGGGGGAGAAGGGAATATTCCTCGCATTAATTCCCTACCTCTCCATAAGTATCATCCGGATAGAATTATCCAGATATAAAAATCTTTACTATATACTGATCTATGTCAATACCCCACATACCCTTATTCTCCCCAGGTTTAATTTTCTATCACCTCCATTATTCCAAGTCTACTATTACAAATCATGGAAGTATCCTCTCCCCATTCAATCCATCCCCCCTTCCTGTTCTCTTCAGCCCACCACTCAGCGGATATCCAATAAAAATATCTTATGGTATTTATTCATTTAGCATTCCAACAACTTTTGTTTATTTGTTAGTAAAATCAATTAAACACAAAATCTTATCTTTACTCTCAAAGATAACAATTATATTATATATAATTATATCATATAATATAACAAGACAGACAAGTAATATTTTCATATCTATTATTTGACATGTAAGAGTTAGAGTGTTTTTTTGTTTTTTATTTTTTTTTACGTCAGATGTTAGACATAGTATCAATATTAATTTATTGGTAAAATTGAAGCATCTCGCAAACACTTTTGAATACCACTGGAGGGCTTGCCGCCCTGCACCGCGCCCGATATGACTCAGCAAGAAAATAATTCAATAAAAAATACTGCTTCAGCGATATGTTTATTTAAAACTCTATAAACAATGCACTAAAAGACGCATTCCAGTAAACATGCAACTAAAATAAATTTGGATTGGACTATCTACTATTTTCAGACTTATTTCTCAAAACCTTTATTCATTTTATTGGCTTGAATTAGTTTGCTTCTTCCACTTCATATCAATATAAATGTTCTATAAATGCCACCCCCCCACCTGGAAATTTTGCGGACGCCACGATTATATAACTTATAAATATATTATATATATAATACATAATACGATTAATATATATATATAGATATTATATATATATAATATATATTATATATATAATATATTTTAATATTATATATTTAATACTATACAGATTTTGATATATTATATTTATATAAAAGAATATATATTGAGTTAGTAAGAATAAGCAATCTGCTTTGAATGGCGAGAGAAGTTAACAGTGGTTATTTTACTTAATTTGAAAATTGAAGAAATTGACAACAGAGGCCACTAGCGTGAAAGAATGATGTTGAAGTTTCAAAACAGAATTGAGGCTTCATCCGTTTTCCCTTATCGTTCCGTTCCAATTGGAAGATCGTAAGTATAAGAAAACTATATTGAAGTTCTCGATAGAAGCGCTTAAAACTAACCAATCAAAATTATGGAGAGTTATGTTATTATTATTATATTATTATTATATATTAATTATTATTATTTATATTATATTATTATTCTCTTATTATTATTAATTATTATTTATGTAATTTTATATATTATTGATATATATATATATTATTTATATATTATTTTTATAGTATTATTATTAATTTATTATAATCTTTTAGCATTATCAAGGATTATTATTATTGCTGTTATATCATTTATTATTATTTTTATTATTTTAATTTTATTGTTATATATTATTATTTTTTTATATTGATTATTTTATTATTTTTTTATTATATTTTATATTATTTTATATTATATTATATATTATTTATATATTTTTTACTAATTCTGAACTATTTTTAAAAATAACAAGAATAATTTGAAGATTTTATAAACGAGAGAGTCATATATCATATATCATATATATATTGATCACTACACTTGCATATCATTTATTAAGATATATATTTTATATAGATTTATTATTTATATAAAATAGTTCTGAACATTAATAAGTTATGTTATTACTTACACTTCATAAGATCTTTACAACTATTCTACTTTAAGAATACAAAACTGTTCTTCATATATAATACATAAACTTTACTTTCATAAATGTCTTTTATTCTTATATATCCTTGACGTTATAATGTAAAAAAATCTAAAAATGAGATTTTTTTTCATTCTAAAATAAGGAAATATATACATACATGAAAAATAAAATCTCTATTAGTTAAATATGATTTGGATTCATCTTTGAATAAATTTGAAACAAATGTTGAAGAAGTTGAACAATTTCAAGAAATATCGCGAAATTTAAAGAATGAGAATAACTTTTAAATATAAATATATATTATAATAAATATATATATTATTTTATTATATTTTATAATAGTATTTAATATCTTATATATACTATAGTATTATATGTATTATATATATATAATATTATATATATACTAGATATATATTGGTATATAATAATTATTATATATATATATATAATAATTATATATATATATTTATATATCTGTAGAATTGGAGGGGGTGTTATTATATATATATTTTAGTAATATATAATTATATATAATATATTATATATCTTAATATCTATATATGATATATTATATATATATTAATATTAGTTATTATATATAGAATATGTATATATATATATATAAATAATATATATTATAATAATATATAATATCTAATAATATAATTATATAAAATATTATAGTTATTTATATATAGAATTTATAATATATATCTATTAATATATATATGCTATAAAATAATTATATATAATTAAGTTAATTATATATATTATATGAATTATATAGTATATATTTATATAGTATTATATATCAATATACTATTAATATATCAAACCGATAAATATTTGCTTGACTATTCACAGTTTTTTTTTTTTTTTTAACTAAATTTATCATAGATTCTGTATATTTTAACTATTATTATTTGCATTCATGTTTTATTTTATTGTTGTTTTATTTCGAATACATTTTGTTTTTGTTTTTTTTCAGTTATCATTTTTTTGTTTTTCATTTTCAAAGTTTGATGAAAAATAAAATTATCTTTTCTATTCGACTTGCAAGTCAGGGGAATCTAATAAGAAAAAAATTGTTTCGCTGCACTATAAACAATAATAATATCAATATTAATAAATATAATAATAGATATAATAATAATATAATATAATATATATAATAAAATATAATAATAATATAATAATTAAATATTAATAATATAATAATAATAATAATAAAATAATAATAAATAATAATATAATAATAATAATAATGATGACATTAAATATTATAGGAATAAAAAGGATAATGATAATAATGATAACTATAATAACTCGATAACGATTATATTGACAACAAGGAAAAGTTTCAAATATTACCGGTAGAGAAAATTCGAGAATTGGGCACACGCAACGCAACACTACCACACAAACACACACACACAATATATATATATATAAAATATACTATATATACTATATATAATTATATATACTTATATATAAATATATATATATATGTTTATATAATATATATACTATATATATATTATATATATTATATATATATATGATTGTGTGTGTGTTTGTGGTGGTGTGTTTGTTTAAATAATATATATTATTACATTAAACATTTTTAAATTTTCTAAATTCAAAACACAACTTTCTTCTATATATACAAAAAACTTTCTCTTACTTGTAAATAAAAACTTTTATTTACACCTCCTTACATATAATAATGTTGAAAAATTAATTTACATCTTCTTTTATATTAAATATAATGAAATTACATAAATTAGTTCAAAATTAATTCATAGATAAATATATGTAGCACTTATAAATTTTCATTCAAATATTTCAAGAAAATTCACAATTTAGATGAAAGTACAAAACATGCGAAATATATATATATACATATTATATATATATATTTATATATAATGATATATATTATATTGATAGTAATATATATATATATATATTTATAATATATACATTATATATTATATTATATTTATATATATTATATTATATTATTATATATTTATATATATATATAATATTATGTTGCTCTTCACATCAGGTTGTTTGAAATACTCCATTCGAATTTCTTCTTTATTTGCACATATTGGAAATACGAATTAGGTTCTATAAATATAAAATATACAACTATAAATATATAATCCCTCTAAATAAAAATAAACATAGCAATTATACATAATTATCATTGAAAGAATGGGCAAAATAGATTTTATAATAAAATAATATTTTGTTTTATATTTGTCCTTATAGCTTTGTTTTGAACTAATCATATGGTAATAAATATATTACCACATTTTCACACCAACTATATTAATACCTATAAATTTAATATTACCTTCTATTTACTGATGTATGGATTTCTTAAATGCTGTTGGGGTGTAACTATATACTCAATTTGTGGGTACGGGCTTAATCAATAAGTTGTTTAAGATTAGTAGCTTAATATTATGATGAAAATTCCTATTTATTCCTTTGGATGCATTTTTAGCTTTGGTAGTTTTCTTATGTCTCAGGTTTCTTCTGTAGTTCTTTATTTAATCTAAGTATTTTTTTTTTAGATTCAGCTTAAGTTATAGTCAATAGATGGTCTAAGTATCTTTAAATATCTTTCTATTTTATCAGTTAAATCTTACTTTGCTTTTATTTCTTTCGTTTACTTTTAGAAAAATAGTAGACTTTGAGTGTTCACAGCCTGTTTTGTTTGCAATATCTTCATATATACTATTTTACTTCATATTTGCTTTCTTTAGACCTGTTTCTATTGCAACCTTATTTTTCACGCACCATATTTGAGTTTATCAACCCTATGAACAAATTACCTTTAATATTTGTAATTTTTTAACCATAGTTGATGCTCAATAGTGCAATTAGTCATGATTTTATAATCTTACATTATTTTTTGTCTTTTTTATATTAATGGAAAATTACATATTCCCTTTGCTAAGATATTAAGTTTTCTTGTTGTATTCTTGTTTCCTGATTTACTTCGTTGTCTCTGCATAATCGACTTTCTTCAGCAAATTAGTTTTGTCAAAGACTTTTTAAAATTGTTGTTTTAAAGTATTCTTATCTTAATTTATTTTAACATGTATTATTCTCACTATTACGTCTTCTTTTGTAACTTTTACTATTTTTCCTAAATTCCAAATTTTTGTTTTAGTCTTATTTAAAGGACTAAGCTCCACTTGGTGATTCTTTTTGATACCATTTACTCTTTTCATAAGACTTTTTGATCATCTTTTCAAACAATCGAAGATTACTGAACTTGTTTCATTTTTTTATAGTAGCAATCTTTATCAGATTACTTTACCTAATTATCGAATATATGCTCATAAAATATAGGCTAAGGGTTATTAAAAGTTTTGTTTCAATCATTTAAAATTTGTTATTGTCTTACTTTATAATGATTCATATTTCCAAGACAATGTTCAAGTTATCATCTGTCAACATTATTGGCTGTTCTAAGAGGCTTGTAATATATTTCTTAAAGTTCTAATGTGTCTTTCAAAATAACGATTTATAGAAGCTATGAGGGGTGGCTTAAACATGTTTCTTTTGTAAAATTATTTATATTTATTACCATTTTTAACTTGCATCCTTTTAATTCTTGTTAGCTAATTACACAAGTTCAATCAATTATTGATCGTATTAATTTCACAGTCCTCTACGGCTGATAATCTTTCTATAGAGCATTGATAAAAGCTCACTATCTAATGAATATTATAACATCTCTAATGTATAGCATCTGCTACTTAAACATAATATTATCAAATCTTTTTCTCTTACTTATTAACCCGCATCACTTGTACATCTTGTTTCAAATTTTAGGTTTGATATCCTCTAATCTTATCTTGCAAATCTCCATCACTCTGCTGAGTTGCCTGTAT
The DNA here is from genome assembly GCA_015478945.1 of Trachelipus rathkii. NCBI lineage: Eukaryota > Metazoa > Arthropoda > Malacostraca > Isopoda > Trachelipodidae > Trachelipus > Trachelipus rathkii. The sequence goes on along the minus strand of JABUQX010013189.1, from coordinate 39,949 downwards.
GGAAGTTCTAATTTAGCAATCTTTTAAAATCTTCTTAAAATACTTTGCTTGCTTTCCAATGACATATATATTCTATGCTTAAAGCATTATAAACTGTTTGTTTTCCTTAATGTCTATTAATTCATGTATGTACTCTATTACATTGTAAACTGACTATTGACAAATATGGATGGAAATCAAGGATAATCATTCAATTTTTATTCTCCATCTCTTATATTCCATTTACATCTATTAATGGTAGGAATTTTGCAAAAATGTGCCTCTTTGGTAAGACTTCTTTCTTTTTGTTTGTATGTTATCATGAAATTCTTTATTTATATACATATTTATAAATATATATTTTCTGCATCTTTTATTCTGTGATTGTCATAGCCACCTTATCCAGGCCTTTTTATGCAAATTTTCTTTACTCTTAAATCAATGCTATTATATTTTTTATTTCTCCAATCTGACACAAGGGTTGATGATTCTTTTGATTTTTGTTGCAATACATAAACAGGTTTATTTTTTATAATTCATATCACTTATTATAATTATATTCTTTATTTTGTAAGCATTGAGCTTTCTGTGTACAAAAATTTCTGGACCAGTGCTCCATAGTTTATTGTTCAAAAAATCATTAACCAGTAAATCCGACTGCATCCCCGGTATCCACATATTAAAGGTAAATTCTAATAGTTTATTTGTTTGTATCTGATATATTAGCATTATTGTGTATGATCTTTTCATCTATGATTCAGATATTTATGATTTAATACATTTCACTATCTGTCAAAATACTCTTCCTAATGTTATATTTAATCATCTTTTAAAATTTGGTAGTTTAACTGTAAATTTTCTGCACTCAATTTATCTAGAAGTTACATGAAATCATAGTTAATGTAACTAATTGAGTTTCCTGCAACACAGATACAATATATTTTATTATTCTCCAATGAACTATATATGCTACTAGCGCATATCCAATCTGTAACCATCTAGAAAATAAAGTAGTTCTATGAATATTATATCACAAATATGGTATGGTATGTTATATACCCCCTCTTCACTTATGGTAAACTGTGTTAGTTTTATGTAACCTTTTTTATTATGATGAAATTTCATCTTCCATTTACTTTTTATCACTAATTATAATTTTTTTAGTACTTAGCATGGGTTATAATCAAGTTGGTCATATATGAAAAAATGCACTGAGTATATTCTTATTGTCAATCTTTCCATTTTGTATATCCAACTCTAGCTTTCATAAATCTATTTCTGGGTCTACCAATTAATCCAATACTTTTTGAGGTAATTTACTTAAATAAATATTATAGTGTTTTTAGACCAATTGAGAAACATATTATTATTTTTTTCGAGGTTTCAAATTAAACCATAATTTTAAAACAAGTTATGTACAGAATAATCAATAGTTGTCATTTTCACAGACTTTACAATCATCAACATAGAATTCTAATTAGTGGATCTTTAGCTAATTACTGAATTTTTGCTTCAATTAATGTGTAGTTTGCTTCAAACATAAATGCAAATGAAATGTGAGCTTCACACTTCCAATATTGAACTTTAACTCTATTATTTTCTGAGTTTTATTTTAATTATCTTTGGAGAACATAGAAAGCGCTGTAAATCTTTTCTTATCAGTCCTGAATTTGATAAACATTTCTTCTTATATTGCTGAAGCATATTCTCTTTTCTACTAGGAGCCTTGAGGTGGAATTATTCTGGGCTGCTGATAATATTATTTAAAGAAATCATTGTTTCGTTTAAGCTGCATTGAATACTACTCTCATTTTTTCTTTTGTGGATGATTTACACTATGGTGTTAAATAGAATCTCATTATATGGAAAATAATGTTTCAGCTCAACTTTTTTGTAAAATTTAGTTTTACCGATTTTATTTTATCTGTAAGATGAAGAAAGTATTATTAATCTTTCAAAATTTACCTGTACCCTGCTCAAGTACACTCTCAAAAATCAATGTTGGTACACGTTGGTCAATTTTTCGACTAACCTTATTTAACTTTATTTTGATAATAGGTTATTGTTGATTATATTCGGATGATATACATCTTCAAGGATGACTGAGACAACTTTCATGCAAATTTTTTTTAAACCTTTTATTAAAACACAATGTTCCACTATTACTATCAAACAAAAACATATTTTTAATATTAATAAAAAACATAAAACTCTATTTTAATTAAAATTTTTATGCAAATAACAAAAATGGTGTAGATCATCGAGATTTTCATGACTTTGCCATTTAACTCTATGCCTAGAAAATGAATAAATGACACTTGATTTTTTTATATAAAATTGAAATATTTCACTAAAACCATATGGCAAATATATATAATTTGAGCGGTAATAAATATACTATATATAATATATAATATATATATATATTTATATATATTATAGTAATATAATACTATATATATTATATATATATATATTCTCTGACCGTGTGATTATGAGGTGGACCTGTCACATTTTTTTCTGAATTGGTGTATAGAGAAATAAAGTCTTCATGTTACAACTCGCTAAGAAAATCACTTGTTCGGTTTTGTATGCTTACCCTAATAAGCATGCGCTCACATATAAAAAATGATTTCAATACCAATATCGCTATATATGCCAAATTTCGCAAGGTAATTGGCAATGTTACATCCTAAAGAGGAAAATTCTAGCCAAATAGATGTTCAATCTATAGTTATATTTTCCAGGACATAGTGTGAGGTGCGGTGGTTATAAGCTTCAAGAAGCTGAGCAATAACAACAAGTACAGCTCTCTTAGAGCTATCATCAAATCGGAATTACCAAGCAAAAATTTGAAAATTCTCTCCATTGCTCCTGAAAAAGTTTACCCCATTCTTACTAAAATTTCTCAGTGGATACTAATAGATGTCGGGAGCACATGGTGAGCTGAGGATGTGGAGTATAGTGATGTAGAGATAGAACATTAGGTTGTGAAGTAGATAGACAGGTTGTGTTGATAATTTTTTGAGTTTGAGGTAGACACAGGTGGTACAATGGATAGTTTTTCGATTTTCAGATTTTGTTTCTAGAAGCAGTCGAATTTTTTCTTTATTTGAAGGGTTCTGCTGATCAGGCAACATGATGAAGTGCGAGTATCGTGTTACTTGCAAATTTCATCCGTTCTTCCTATGTTCTCATACCATTTTCTATTTTCTGGGAGTGTGTAACTACTTTTGTTCTTTTGTCATGTTCATATCAAACTCTTTTTGTATCAAATCTATCACTCTTTACAGAGATAATTCCAATTTTTTTCAAAAAAGATTTTATTTTATTTTTATATATTTGTTTTATATTAATATTATTTTTTATTATATTTATATTATATATTTATTATTTTTATAATAATTTTTAATTATTATTATATAGTTATAGTTGCTGCAGCACGGATTTGGCACGGCCCGCACCGCATTAAGTATGCTCACACTCATCGGCACCGCACTAGAGTAGCTCAACACGCAACCGCACCTCAAAACTTATTTTCCACGCCACCGCATAGAAGCACACCACTCAGCGCACCTGCAAAATTATTTTTGTCACCCGACCGCACTAGAAAAGTACCACTCACCGAGCCAAAAATTATTTTGTCACGCCGCACCGCACAAGAATAAGGCAACCTCACCGCACCTCAAAATTATTTTTGTCACCCACCGCACCGAACCGCACAACACCGCACCACACCGCCACCGCACACGACCGCACTCTTTTCGATGCGCTTGCGTTTGCACCGCCCGACTCTATAATTTAAAAATGCACTGACGAGGTCACTGACATTTTGTACTACACCGCACGCACCATTACAGCATTCAAATAAGGCGCACCACCACCGCCGCACCGGTGCGTCGCCACACCTATAAACTGCCTCAATAACAGAATTAAATTGCTCATCCGTCATAATTATATACCACAGACGAAAGTCAATAACCAGGTACCACCTGATATATATCCACATATAAAACATAAACGAACACGTGTAAATTCTACCACAACTTCCACACGGAGCCACAGTGAGCTCAGGTAGTTTTATGACAGCAATATTTTACCCCTAACTCCCCAACTCTCCATTTCACCCCATATCTTGATATATATGATTTAGAAAGAAAAACAAAAAAATTGCTATAGCGTGTATTGTACCTCGTACCTGAGCAGGTTAAGGTAATACAGTCTGCTTAAGCTTTGATTTATTTTATTAGGAAAATGCTGAAATTTACTTTTTAAAATGGTAAACCAACTTGAAATTAATTTATCGTGTTTCTTTGTAATGTTTTAACCTTTATTTTTCACTTTTTGATCGTCACACTGTACAGACTTGTTCAGATTTCTTCAGAAAACTCTCTTTAGACAATATTTTAACAAAATTATAATTTCTACTTGATGTGTTTTATGCATCTTAAACTCATTGTTAATGCTGGTATACCATCTGGTGTTGAACCTTGTAAAGCCATCCAAATGAATACTTAACTGCAAAGGGATAGTTAATGGCTTTCCACTACTTCAATGGGTTTTAACAACTTAATTTGATTCTCTATATATAAATTTGATTTTATGATTGAAGGCAAATTTCAAAAATTACTAATCATTAATATCTTGATAGATGACTTCTCCCATTTTAAAGGCAAGTCTTTTCTTTCAAGCATTATTATTTCTTTCACGATTCACCTCATCTCATATCATAAATTTCTAAACTTGTTAAATGTATTTTTTTATTTTATTTGTCCTTATATGTATTATATCTATGTTTGATAGGTTTCATTATGACATACTAATTTCTGGCTATATTTAATCTAGCATGGAAACATGTTATCTAGACCTGTATGTCTTTTCACTTTACTTGACTTTAAGCTTAAATTTAATCGGACACTGCGGATAAATAAACTTCTATTACTTACTGCTTTCTGAAAGTGTTTTGACTTCATTACTTCTATTCTTTTGGCATCTACTTTATTCGTATCTCTTAATAACAGTGGTGCTGTGTGAAGATTTTTAACATAATTCTCTTTGTCTGCTCTATTCCTATGAAGAAATGTTAAATGATGCTTATTACATCTTTCATATTTTTCTGTCTTTTTTTCATTCGGTTCCTTCTCGGGGTTCTTGTTGAATTAAGAGTAATTATTGTCATTAATTTTTTTGATATTTCACTTGATTGTTTTTTAAATTTTGCATTTATTAATATACTATGATTGTCTTTTACAAAATTACGGAAAGTGTTTTATTATATATTTTATTACTATTTTATCATTACTATTACCATAATTTTTTTATTATCAATGTATTATGCCAAAAATGTGAAAAAAATCTTACACTTTGATCATCTATTTCTTATCCTAGTTTCATTTAATACTTTTATTTTTGTTTTGTTCTTTGTGATACTTCTTCTTTTATTGAAATTTGTTAGTATTCTGTGTTCTTTTCACAAACTTTGTAAGTCTAAATTTACCTTTTATTTCTTCACACACGAGAAATTGCTTACACACTTATCACGTTTTTTGTAGGGAAATTTTTTTATATTACTATAAATAGCCCAAGTAGAATTCAAATTCATTCAATGGAGTATTATTTTCCCTTCCTCTTTCATTCTCTCTTTCATCTACCTCCTATCTCCAATTTCTACATTCTTCTTATCATTTCTTATTTCTTCCAATGAGTGAATGGCGTGATCACAACCTGATGAATTCAGGTTTCTCAGCTTTTCTACTGAGTTATTGAGACTTTAATATTTTCATCAATAGCAGACACGTTTTCAATGTGCTTAGTGCTTTACTTTCTGTATACTTGATAAATAGTAAAGCTTTTCATTCATTTCATTTTCCTTCTATATTGTTTTAAAAATAGCATAAATTTTTAAAATTTAGATCAGGATCTTTCCGAAAACCAGAAAACCAGACCAGAAAAAAAAAAATACCTTCGTGCTGCATATGAGAGACTTAACTCACTTCTAACTTTGTTTTAAAAATTTCTCTAGTTTCGAGAATGTGTATTTTCAGCTATATATTATTTTTGAGTTTCTGAAAAATTTAATTTTATTCTCCTATTTTAAAGTAAGCTAATACTAAAAATTGGACTTTCTAATTTTTGTTCAATTTTTATTAGACTTTGCTCTAACTTTTTTATATGACTACTATGTTGACGTAGTTTTTTCTGTTCTCTTTTTTTTGCCAAGTATTGTTCTTCTATGTAATATTTATTTACTTGTTCAATTTAAACAAATGATGTGCATTGAACTAGATATACTAACTTTACTCACTTTACTCGATATGTTACTACACTATTGTGTTTAATCCTTGCTCATATTCATTATGTATTAAATATCAGTTGTAATTATAATATGGCTTATTTTAATGAATCACTGCTTATTTTATCTGCCTTCAGATTTCTCTATTATTCACTAAAATATTTTTGAGAGATTCGACCTTTGCTAAATTTATCATCAAGTTTTAATTTTCAGAGACATTTTAAAATCTAATTATTTAGAAGGAGATTATTTTCCTTTAGAGCCACAGCTCCCAAAACAATTGGTGCTGGCATCAGATCGGTAGGTACTATCAAGAAAATAATAGGTTTAGTACCCCAGCTATCATCAAGGAAATATAGAGGAGCTTCCACAAAAGAGCTAACGGGGACCGCATGCTCCCGTACCAGACCACGAATAGCATAAACTCCGATCTCAGCGGAAGGTCGTAAGGGTAAATGTTTCAAATAAGCATCTGCTGAGCTGAGTCATTTGTGGGTGGCAGTGAAACAAGATCAGGCTTTACGTTGTTTGACGATTTCAAGAATTAGATTCACGAGCTTTGTATAGTGCCAAGACATTTGTTCTCCAGCTCGTGATATTTCATCTGGCGTAGATGAGGCATTGTAAAACACATCAGCATAGGCTTTGTGTCTTTCATTTTCCCGTAACAGTTTGACCAACTGTGCTTTGCCCTTTGATGATTGATTGATTGAGTGACGATTATACGGCCACATACCTTTCTTTCAGCTTGTTCTTTACTGTTCTATGTGTCGGTTTTTCCTCAGAGATCGCTCCCATAATCTCATCTAAAGAATACTGACAATCATCATTTTCATTAAGAAAAGTGTAGATCTCTTCCATTGCACTCAACACACTATCATCGACTGAACGCCCTCTTTTTGTACTTGATGGCTTTCTGGTGGAGAAGGACTGCTTGCAACAGTTATCATGGTAAATGGCATCAAAAGCCACCAAAACGGCAGTACCAATCCGGGTTGTTACTTCTTAGCCCATTTGTCTTCTCGAATGCCTACACGTTTTAATACAGATTCTTTCATAACTCCAGTTTGTACTGAGTAAACAACTTCACGTTGGGAAATAGCTAGTTTTTTCTGTTTTTTCATGAAATTCCCATCAATAATTTTAGTGCAAAAAAAAAAAAAACGCTTGGTTTTGAAACCGAATACAGGCTGACTCCAGCGAAGAACTCTGTTAAGGTCTTCTTGTGATGTTGAAGGCTGTGTCGAGGATTTTCTCAAAATAAGCTGCAATACTTTGGGGTCTAGTGCAATGTTTCTGACAAGAGGTATGAACAACAACATATTCTTTACCCCTAATACTGGCTTTCTTTCGATCTTTTCTTGGAATGCTGGCTTTAAGCAACCCCTGTATTCCCCTTTCTGTAACCAGTATCAGCTGCATCACAAAGAAAAGTAGAGATTCTGTGAATATATATATATATATATATATATATATATATATATATATATATATATATATATATATATATAATTTATAAATATATTATATAATATATATTATATAAATATATATACTTATATATATTATATATATATATATATATATATATATATATATATATATATATATGTAACGGCGAGCAATAATTTGCTCACCAAATCTTGAAAAATGAATACTTGGTTACAATAATTAAAGAATCGCTTCAACCAATGTCTTGAAACAAATACCTTGTCTCGCAATTTTGTATGACGTCAATTAGGTTCCTTAATAGTTCACCGTGATTCCGTCTTCCCTAAGGCCAGAAAGAGGGTATTGGTACTGTATAAGTGGGATATACTGTTTTCAAATAGAGTGACATTACTCGCATATGAAGAAAAGTGTGCTACTTATACCGATCTAAGATCGCCTCCTCTCACCGGTGGTAATGTGTCCGCTGAGTCAACTGAGTGACTCAGCCAATAAAAACTCTGAGAAATTCTGAGATGCGGCTGACACGGCAGGCACAGCATATCACCGTATTTAAATCAGGGTATGGAACGATCTTCTAGTCTCGAACTCCTGTACGGCACCTCTTAGATAATTACTTGTCACCACATAATCTTTATTGACGATATACTTAATTTGGGAGGTAGAAACTTTCGCTTTAATGGATAGTGTGTATGACAGATGAGTCCAGATCAAGGATGTGTGAATGTGTACCCGGACTATAACTAAAACATGATGAGGTATGAGCTCTTTATGGTGTTTATCATACATAATGTGTTTGGATATGAGGAATAGAGAGAAAGTCAAGATGTGATATAGAAGATATTGATCGGAGAGTGAAGGTATTATTTACATTCCAAATCAAGTTTATGCACACTGCAAAATTGGTGTGATGGGATTCTCGTCCACGTTTAGCACAGGTGTACCTCTCTCTTGCCTCAACAAATAATAAAACCTCATTGGCTCCTATAGCTTCCATTGATACTTTAAATACCTTGCCTGACTACGACTTTTGAGTGACGTATTTATAAGGGCAAGAAAGGACAATCCGTAGTAATCTTGTGATTGTGCTGAGGTGATAGGCACAGTTGGTCCTCTCACGAGAAAGGTCTGTTGGGTGAGGCGCCGTTACCTCCGGTGGGGCTTATCGCAGAGTTGGAGGGACTCGTGGTGAGGGGTACTCGTCCTCCTCTTCCAAAAAGAGAGTAGGAGCGTAGCGACGTATCATACTCATATTAAAGCCGATCTGTTTGTATATGGGTGAAAATTAAACTTCGTATACCGTATCACGGTGTATTGCACTTAGTGAGGTAAGGGAATTTTTAGACTTAATCAACTAAACGGTTACTTAGTTATTAAGGAGGTGTTTACTAATGTGTTAACATACTACATTAGCCATAGAGTGGTGTAGGTACCACCATAAATAAAAGGCAATAACGCACATAAATGAGTTATTTATTATCGGTTCGGAGGTGAATAGGAATAGGATGAATGCAGGTATACGGGACCTATATATAGTATATATATGATATATATATTAATATATAATATATATATAATATTATATATATATATATATATATATATATATATATAATATATATATATAGATCAATACTTACATTTTATCTTAATAGTGTGGTGACCCTTATTCATTATTTTACTAATGAGTTAACATATATAACATATAGAGTGCACCACAGAATGTATAACATTTACTTATCTATAGCATTCTTAGTGGCCTAACTACTTCTCAATACATAATATTTAACACATTTGAATACCTCTTCTTATCTAATTTGAGTATCTCAATTCATAATGAAGGTATAATATATATATCACGGTTAAACTAGTTTGCACATAAACTTGGTGAACTAGTAACCTGTATAATTGTTTATGCGTGATGAGATAGTCGAGTCCTTCGGTGATCTATAATATTATATATATATTATATTATATATACCTGATTGAAATTCAACCTACACGAGGTAAGTGCCTTCGCTCACCTAGAGTTTATACCTCTACGTACCTGTATTAACGTGATGGAAATTAACGTGGACTGCTTGATAATGATTGATTTGGTGAAGGCGGTGAGTTTATTGGATAGTATGCTTTAATTTTATTTCTTACTTTTACATGAGTTTTATTTTCTTGTGTAGCTCATAATGTGTTTGTAGTGATATGGTATGTGTTGAGCATTTTGTATTGATGATAGGTGTATACTCATAGGCTCGTCTTTATAGTGTACTGTATATGTGATGTGGATATTTATCTAGTTGTGTGATCTCATTTTATAGTTAGTTAATTAGTATATTTTCAGTAGTCTCATCGTGTTTACTCTATTTATATAGGGTTAAATATTGGTTGTGTGCGTGATAGTGAGGGTGGTATATGATTTGGTTGTTTTTGGTGGTGTTGTCTCTCTCATATACTTATAGCAGAGAGTTGTGCACAGACTTCTTCAAAGTGAGCAGACTCTTGGACTTGGGCAATGGAATTAGGGAAATGTTCACTCTCAGGTTTATACGTAATTTGTATCACAAACACGACATGCTCGACTGGAGAACTCATCGCCAACAACATATATGTTTTCCCCAGCTCTATTATTCTATTATATACACGATTCATAAATAATCACCATACATTTATTGGAAAATGAGTATTATGATTTTATTTACTGATATCCAGTTTCACATACTAGAGCGAAGTAAAGATCATACAAAAAGAAATAGCCGAGTCCTAAAGAGATATATCAATGGTCGCAGAGAGTGTATCGAATTATATTCACGGCATGTTAAAATTAAGTTGCGGACTGATATGTACTAACCTGGGGGCGCTCGGTTTATAGTAAAGTGGAATGTCACTTACAGCGATATTTCTAGTTGTGCTAACATCCGATGTGATATTGATACACTGTATATCGGTGTGGTACGTCGAGCTGTTCTTGAGCTCGGCGAGCAGAGAATTGTGTAGTGAATATTGAAATCGATAGTCTTTTCCGCGTCTGCTTTGTTCTACTTATAGCTCCCTGACCATCTAGACGCTCATAATGCATCTGATGTAGAGGACTAGTGTCTTCCGACCGGAAAAAATAATCACTGGTCATCTTTAGTAGAGCTGTGGACATCTTTAATGATACATTTCGCGGCAAACCTCCCTTCAGTTGCCTTCCTAGCAAACTAACCATTGATGGTAAGCTTTTGGGTAATGTAACCATAATAATTGAGAGAGAAAACATGGTTTCATGGATTCATGATTCCGGCTTCAAAATCTTCGTACTGTCTACTGAAAAGACGAGAGTGGCAAGAGGATGCAGTCTGATCGTTCAGCTATTCTCGTGTGTTTTAAAGTAGTTATAGTGACCTGGATCTACAATTTTTTTTGCTTGTGTGAGAATATTTTTTCAATTGTGTAGGCTATAGACACTAGGTGCTGGAAGGTGTCATTGGAGCTCATACCCCCATATTGAGATCACGACCAGAGTGAAGTCACAGCGACGTCCGTGATTAATAGTGGTGGATACGCTATAAAGTATATACTCATTCTTCAGAGGAGGTATATGTGTCATATCTCGCTACTTATGCGACGACACAATTTTTCTATCAAGCGACACTATGAGTCGGTCAATGCTCGCTTTCTTGCTTTCATCTAATACTTCGAGAGCACAGGTAGGTTAAGGCGCCTATCCACGCTTCGTTCATCTATTATCATAAGGGTGAATAAGAGTCATGTTGTTCCTTAAAGGATTGCTCTAATCTACTCGTGGGAACATATGTATCCCGCTGATCCCTATCTAACCCTAACAAGTCAGTGGTGTGGGGAACATATTGTGTCCTGGTAGCTCTAGGATTTTGAACTAACTTACTCTTACTTCCTCTTTGAGGTGATACACTTTTACGGATCTCGTCTGTATCATCAAATTTTACCTTTACGTTACCCATTGATCTCTTATAAGGCCTTTTGAACTAACTTACTCTTACTTCCTCTTTGAGGTGATACACTTTTATGGATCTCGTCTGTATCATCAAATTTTACCTTTACGTTACCCATTGATCTCTTATAAGGCCTAAATAAATACTGGGTTTCATCCCTATCCTCAAGTGATAAATTCTTAAACAAAGAAGGATCAAGATCATGTTTTTGATCCTCTACTCTGGGATTTTGAACAAGACGGCGATTTGTAGGATTTCTCCTATAAACCACATGTTCAGTCCTTTCTTTTTGCAATTGTAGGGTATGATTTAATTTTTCCAAAGTTGGAATAGATAAGAAATCATCTTGTAATTCAAAGTTTAAATCAGTTTGGAGACGGTTTTCATCTTGTCTCTTCAAATCATACGTTCCTAACCCTAACCTAACACTGTGAGTGGCGGGTAAACCATATTGTGCATCCCTATAAAGTGGCTTTTCCACTCGGGAAAACTGTTCCATATTTTTGGATCTTTCCACATTATGTGGTCGACCCCATTGTGGTGTGCTTTCCAGACTGTGTGGATTATCCCCTATAAAGGTTTCAACTGGTTCATGCGATCTTTCTGGAGTGTGCGGACTCTCCAGATTGCGCGTATGTGCGGTTTTGGACTTAACATCCATTTTATTAGCCTTAGTGACTAAAGCATTAGCGTTATCATGCAAAGTAATCCCACCAGTATTATCCCCAGTGTCCTGATCGTCAGGTAGCTGTGTGTCGGACATTTTGGTCCGCAGTGTGTAAAAACAGGAGTGGAGTACAACTCCTTTTGAGCCAAATCAAAAGAAAAAGAACAGTGACAGAACACTGAAACAAGGCAGACGACGATGAAATGTTGATTCAGTGTGAGGTGTGGGAATATAGACATGTAATAGGAGCAACCCCAGCCCGACAATGCTGACTGGCACATCTCACAGAAAGGGCCAGATCCGAGAGCAGTACAAGACCTTTAATGTCGCGTACATCTGTTATATCGGGTACTCGAGCGCGTCTCCACTAAACTTAATTCTGTTGACACTGTACATCTAACTCGGGAGAGGTCAAGATCGTAATGGGATGCCTAAAAATGTTCTTAGAAAATGTATTCATCATTTGGTCTTTGAGCGGAAGTCAAACGGAGGGGAGCATGTGTCCTGTTGCTATGCTTGTTAAGCGCGTTGTTTTGGCACTAATCGACCCACGAAGCATTATCTCGCCCAGTACACCACACGGAGCAGATACACATTCTGTGGAGTCTCACTCATTACGGTTCACTCGGACTTCGCCACATCTTAGGATGCGGACTCAATTATGAATATGAACCATAGAGTGCACGTCTACACAAGTGAATACAATGTTGGCGACGGAATGACGCTCATATTCTACCTGAAACTAACACTTCGTACGAAGAGCACTATTCTAGGCTGACGTACACTGTATTGTAGAGTGAGATATTACTGCTCTCGAGCACAAGCAGTCCTGCTCTGTATAGCTAGCTGACAACTCCTTGTATCAGCGTGTAGAAAGTGGATCAGGCTTTGTCCCGAATCAGGGATGTATGAGTATACCTTCCCTACTGCGCAGCAACACTGCATCTCTATTCAATCTGTGACATCATTGATACTAAAATTGTCGCTCTCAATGTTCCTATTTGTTGTACTACAGTCTTTGTCAAAAGCCTCCATTCATGAGTGAATTAGAGGTCAAGCTTAAACTCAAATGTGAGAATTTGATATATTCGTTAAGATGTGATGGTTAGTTGGTCTTGGGCCAGTGTGTTGCATAATAGTGTGTTTCCCTATGAAACGGCAAACTTAATATATTCAGAGAGATATTCAAAAATAATAAGACACTGGCGAGGGTATTTATGGTTTGTTTTCGCCAATAATCCGTAAATTATAATAAATTGATCACTATTTTTAATATGTATATCCATACACAAAGATCGTAGTTAATATACCATAAAAAGACATATAATGAACAATGACAGGAGAAGGTGTTTAAGTGAAATTTTACTCAATAAGGTCACAAAAGTAAATAAACCACATCTATGAGCAAACACTCTCCCTTATGCATAGTGAGCTTATATTATAACCAAAAATTAGAGTCTTTACAGAGTAGTAATATTTGAAATTTTCCTACACGTCGTGGTTAAGAGGTGAGCTTATTTCTACTAATTTATGAGCCAACACGAGAGAGTTTAGATATATATAGAATTTTGCAAAAAACAAAAAACCTTTTAAAAAGAGCATAATGCACAATGAAAATGAAATTTTCATAAATATAAAATATAACATAATAATAACATAGCATTTAATCTTGCACATTTAAACCTCTTTTAACATGACTAAAGAAAAAGCATGAAAGTTATATTAACAACATTAACTTTATTTAATATAAAACATTGTGACAGTAAGAAAAAATGCATGTAAAATAGTGATTTTTATTTATAAGCTAAGAGTAAATAGTTCGTTGAGGCTTGAAATGCATCGCCTTATATATTTATTACAAATAGTCATAAAGTCAGATGAGTAAGTTTAATTTTGTATGTATTAAGTATTATATTATTATTCGGTGTTATTATTATCCACCATTAATCCAATTAGGACTTAGGGGTTAATTTTTCAATAGATATAATTAATTCATATTTAGGTCATTAAGCAATAGTATAAACTCATTTAGTTTAATAAAATAATATAGTATTAACGTGACGCATAAAATATTATTGAATGTTGAAAAAATACCTTTTATATGTTCAATTAAAATTAACATTCAAAACTGATAAGTTTAGTGGGTCAATTAGTACTGCTAACAATTCACAATTAATACTTAACTTAAATGAGATCTAACAGGTTCCACTGTTAGAAAGTGAAGTATTTCTTAAGTTGATAGGTGATTTTCATAGTTTATTTTGATCATAGAATATTGAATTTTTAATTTCTCATTTTCTACGCCTAAATTCATTTGTATATTTACGATTTACTCTTTACCATTACTATGTATCCGTGATGATGATATTCTCTTATGCGAGAGATAAATCTCAGGCAACGCATTGATCAAGGAGAGCAGATATGTGCTCGAGAGCGACGAGAGTAAAGCACACTCAGTCGTGAGGAATATGTAAAAAAAGGAGAGAAAAGAAGGAATCACCTAGAGATGACCTGAGAATTAACCAGATTTATGGGAAGGAATTACATAGACTGTTTTACCCTCTTTATCATTTTATAAATTTAATAAAATTTAGGATGTACAAATATTATAGCAATTTATGATTTTTATCTAGAAGTTTTATTCATGTTATCCATATTTTCTTCTAAGATATCTCAAGTAATGTGATCTCTTTCTAATATCCAGATCTAAATTGGATTTTGTATATATAAGTTTAAACTTTCTCAGTATCAGTATACTGTGCATAAGAGTTGACTTAGAGTATCCAATAGTATGTGATTTTGCATAAATATTTCTATACCGCCTTATAGTCTCAATTCTTCAGGAAAACTTATATTTTTTCAGGGCTGGTGTGTATATCTTTTTTTGATTCTTCCTAATTCTAGAGTTGTGAGATAATATGCTTGCAAGCAGTACTACGTCGTAATAAATTGTGAGTTCAATTTCATCTCATTTGAACGCATTATCTCGTGTTTGTACTTAATTAATATGGACTGTCTATTAAGACAAACTGTTCCATGTTGTATTTAATACTAGAATCAAAAGATGAGTGACAAAATATTTATTCTACTAGTCTATAAGATTGAATTGTATAATAATTCATGTAAGACTCACCAGGGTGAGTAACATGAAACCCTGTATTAATACATACATTAGTTCAGGGATTTATCATAAATGATTGTTCAAATATAATTCATACTCTTTTTATATCTTCTTTATTGAGTTATAAGGTTTTCCATCAAAGGATAATTACACCGTCATGTTTCATGTAATGTATCCTCGTCGCAGTGGGCGTCTTGGAAATTAGCCCAATCATAGAGTCACAAAACTAGGTGAACGTAAGTCACACACAAAAAATATAGATAGGTGATCTGTTCTAGAGGCAGATTGCACGTGAATAAATATGTCTTTGGTGTTAAATTATAACTGAGTATTCACAGGAGATGATTTAAATTCTTTTATACACATGTTTTGACTTATACAGAGACTAGATATTATATTACAAGAGTTCTTTCACCTTTCAATCATTCTTTATTTATATATTTAAATGGTAGATATATTTACATATTATATTTATAACTTTTATTTACTTATTTAGTTATAAAATAATTATAGTTGGTACATAATCACGTCATTCATTATTTTCAAATTTTATTTTGCTTAAGAGCAATTAGAGAATACATATTAATAATACAAAATAATGTAATGTGGGCCTCAGCCTACTTCGAAAAAAAAGAAAATATTTTTTATTTAAAAATGATGTAATAGCGACCCAGAAATACATGTATAGGACTTTGATGTTCATGAATGACATCTTTGATCCATTCATGTATTAATCCCACAATATCGAGATAAGTAATGAATGCTCTCAGAAAAATCTGTTGTCTTTTATTGGACTGCTATACCTGAGGTGTTTCGTTTTGTAGTTGTAGCCCTTATTTTTGACTTTATACATTTCCAGAAATGTTGTTTTATTATTAATTGTAAACCACGTTAATCCTAACAATCCAAGGAAAGTATACTGAGCAATGTGAAAATATATAAAACTATGAAAGATATCAAGCTATATAATTTCAATATTTATACAGATTATAACATATAGCAAAAATATCCAACTATAATAACATTTCATATGATATGAGAAAGGAAACGGAATGCTAGAGAAAGTAGTAATACACTTAATTAGTTAATTTATAGTATTATATTATTTTCCTTTATTGATTATAATGCTACAGCTTAAATAGTCATTAATCGTTGTTTTTTAACAATGCTAAGACCTCCAACTGACACGCGATTAGAACTATCATAACTATAAACATGTAAGATAATTTATATTATTCCTTTATAATACGTGCTATCACTACTTTTATAATATATATGTGAGTAAAATGGGAGGAAAAAACCTATGGATCAAAATTCATGACGCCGTTTTTATATTTTTTAATAGAATCATGAATTTGTTCGATAAATATATTTATTTATAAGGTATATTTAATACTTAATAGTTATTTCTCATTTTATAGATATTTTAATTAGTATTTTTATGAATAATTGAATATTAAATAAAAAATCTCGAATAGATATATTTTTTAAAAATTTTTGAAAATTTCCATTTCAACAATAAAATTATGAATTACCAGGTATAGATAAACCGTTCAGTGGTTATCCGGGAAAAGCGGTCATTATATAAATTATATTAATTTCTTTCTGCTTGTACTAATAACTAATTATAATTATATTTAAATGTTAAATATGAAGTTTGATAATGACTTTATATATATTATACACCGACTTATGTGAGATCAATATTGTATTGTATTGATATTAGTAATATTTATCAGTAGAAGAGTTCATATGTCCTATGATTGAAAATTTGCAAAACGTTGATTCTTTTTTTAACAAAATTTTGAAAATTTTTTTTCAATTTTTTATGCTAAATAGCAACTCTGAAACAAACTGTATAGACTATCAAAAATTTTTGGTAGCTTAAATAATTTCTTAAATAAAGTTTTACAATACAATAGCACAATTGTGCATGCTAAAAACACTTTCTAACTCATAAAAGTATTGTGAATTGTAAGGTGAGTTGTAGGAACTCACTCCTCTAAATGTTGACGTCTTCGCATAATATTACAAACTGAACTCTCTCTAGAAGCACGATACCCAAATTACAAATAACTTTTTACAACAACATGTTTTAATTAGAGACTCTCACACGATATGTTATGACAACTCAAAAGGTTTATATGGATATCAGCGTCTATTCATTTTGTATATATGAAAAGTCAACTAATATTACACCTTTTGCACATTATATTATATTACATCTCACTAATAACAGGACTTTGATATTTTATTATTTTATTTTATATTAATTATTATATGACTTATACAGTAAGTCATGAGCAGTACCGACAAGTTTTATATAACAAATAATTTAAAAACAGAAAATTCAGATATAAACTATTTTTCTATTGCAATCCACTTATAACAAATATACTAGATATATGCTAAGAAAGAAAAGATAGATAAATCACAAAACATATAATATCAATGCTCTTTATAATATGTAGGATATCTATATTATCAATTCAGGTAATAGATTAGTAAACCATAAATTAAGACTAAAGATTACTGTTTAAAATAAATACTCTACTATCCCTCATAAACTGCTAAAGCTAAAGACACATATATTATATAGATATAGATATATGTATTCAAAGCTAGTCGCTCAATTAGATAGCATAGGTGAGAGCTTTTCCCTCGCACGACCCATTCACGCAAAGTGGACGAACACTTAACAACCACCACAGAGGATGTTCTATACAGCACAATGTACACACGTCAAACCGAAAAAACACACTAACAGCGTGTACGAGATACAATTCTAAATAAATAAAGCACTACATAAAATAGTGATAATTCAGCGTATACACTCTCTCTCTCTCACTATGAGAGTGTTATATCATTATCGCTCTGAGTGTA
The DNA here is from genome assembly GCA_015478945.1 of Trachelipus rathkii. Classification (NCBI taxonomy): domain Eukaryota; kingdom Metazoa; phylum Arthropoda; class Malacostraca; order Isopoda; family Trachelipodidae; genus Trachelipus; species Trachelipus rathkii. Next base: position 21,608 of record JABUQX010013189.1, on the reverse strand, counting down.
GTACACACCAACAAATATATATAATGTGAGATAATTAGAGCGTGTAATTCTCTAGAGATATAAGTGGAGAGGAGACGCTTAGTGTGGAATATTAGAGAAACTATTATGTTATTTATCGAGAAATAAAAATATTAAAGAAAAATTTATTTCTTCTCTCACTTTGAGAAAGTAAATTTTTGTATTGACACACCTTAAGTACAAGGATATGTCTAAAAGATGAAATTATATAAATCTCAAACACTTTATATACAATTAATATATAACGTTATTTGAGCGTCAGCAGATTAAAACATAGTAGAGTGAGACCTTAATTTTAGTGCTACCTTCTACAAATATACCGTGTTCATACCACACATGTGGAAAATTAGCCCAAGAGTATATCTACACATTATGAAAAATAGAATAATTATTACCATAAATGCTTCACTTGTACCAAGCTTTTTAATATAATCAAATTGACATAACCGAGCTTCACTCCGAGTTACATCATTCCGCATTATGACGGAGATAATAATTATTATATAATAATACCACTATTATAATTAAGAGAAGAGCTTTAACTTTTTATAAAATTAGTAAGCATACAAATAATATAAATAATATATAATACATTAATAAAATATGGTTTTCAAATAAATATATAATATTATATATGACCATGTGATATTTTTACACACTAAGCATAACCGAATGCTTAACTATCATAAACAATAATACTAGTAGTACCTACAACAGTCGTCTTAATTAATAACACTCGTACAATATATTGCTTACCACGGTATATTTATCTCATTAAATAAAATAACAACACATCCAGAACCACACTAGCACTAAAAATTAAAATTCACATAGAGAGAAAGTTACTCTCTCATTAACTATAACACCAAAAATACAGCTACCTCATATTATATAATCGAATCTAAGTATCGTCATCAATGTATATCACGCATATTAAATACTGCTATAATCGAACAGGAAAGATAGGACTCAAGAGTGTTTAAGGAACAATTATCGTTATGTTAAAATAGAGTTACAGAGCTGTACACAACTACATTAGAGAGAATAAACCGTACCCGCCCACCACTATGATAAAAGTGACGCTTTTTGCAGTAGTCATTCAGCGGCCAAGTGTCTAGAGTATTGTCATAGTATACTAATCCATCAGGCTATAGAAATTTGACTAAATAGATGTAGAGGGCTACGGAGATCTGCTGGCCGAGATGTATAATGCATTCACATATAAAAAAGATTATTAAACATGTAAAAAATGATACTCTCTCTTCTAAACAACTTCTCACTACAAAAGTGTGGCTATAAATCGACAAATAACAGCCATACTCACGAGTGCACACTACAAAACACACATTTGTTAGTGAAATGCGTATCTAGCTGTTAAAGTAGATCGTCGTACTAACTGGTACACAACCTAAAACTATCAGAATTAAGAATGAAACTCAACTATGATTAAAAAATGGATATTTTACTAGTAATTAACAACCTATATATACTGAGTGTGCTTATTTAGATTCACGCTATTACTATATCTGTAAACAGTAACAAGACTATGATGCATTTTAAAATACGGCCAACTATTGTTTATATAATATACTATTTCATAATCAGGTACGTGATAATATATTTTTATACACAAAATATACTTAAATAATATACAGTAAAATATATTTATTTTTCATAAGAACTCACATAGTTTTCACTTTTCAACACTCCACACTTATTTATAATATTTACTTGAGTGACTAATATCGTTGGTTAGTCTCCATTCCAATTTTTATCATATTCATCTCTATTGATTAATTCTTGAGTTGTGAAGAGTGCTTTGATTAAGTTCAATTATACTGCACAAGTTGTAATTCTCACTGTCTAATCTTGAAGTACTTCTATTTTCATCATTTTGACTTTGAATAATTTCAGTATTAAACTAGAGCTATAAAAATGCTTTGGTTCTTATTTGTGAAATTTTCTGGAGACATTCTTAACTTGACGGATACTTAATAGTCTGGCTTCATTGTCAATCAAGAGTATGGTTTCTTGAAGAACTGTTCCTGTATTTTTTCATACTCAAAATAAGATTTGGTGAAGTACATCAATAATCAAAATTTATATATCACTTATAGTATATAATTGATATAATCACTGAGATCTGAGCATCAAAAATAATATTTCAGCTATTCTGTGTTTTTGAAAAATAGCAGCAATGTAAATACTAAGTTTTTCGACATACTGCCTTTGGAATTCGCTCAACTAAACTAGTTTCCATACTAAATTCAAACAATTCCCAGTGTGTGAAATGCTTCTGTTATTCTTATAAGCACCAGACACATGAGTTGCTGAAGACTTCATACTGAGTCAAAATACCCCACTTACCAGAATTGATTCTGTGTTGTTCAGAAATCACATTTTTATGAGAATCACAGATAACCTTATTCTCTTTTGAGTTGATGTAAACTCTTTCAAGTAATCTGAGTATCACATCTTTTAACTTTTGTATTAACATCTTCTAGTGAGATTATTAATAGGATTCTCACTTCATGAGCATGATAATAGTATTAAACATGCACTATAATGGCATTAATTATTATGTGTACTTGTATGCTTGAGTTGCTAGTAATATAGAAGAGCTCCTATTTGACTGTGATATTATTACTGTATAAGTAGTGAAATAACTCTCTCACCTTATGACTGGTCATTTATCAATTGTATCTCATAGTGTATAAACTTATATCACTTATTCATGCAAAATTGTTGAAATACCCTGCACTATTACATTTTCCATAACCAAAATTATTATCCTTTAAGTATTATTCAAGAAGAAATATATAATCTTGAGACGTCTGGCAGTAGAAGAACATCATTTTTCTTATGATTTCACATTTTTATAATTCCAAAAAAATTGATTTGCCATAAGTGAGGTTATATGTTAACTATTTCTGAACCCTTTTTTTAATTCTTTTATAAAATTTTCTGAGAGCAATTCTGCTTGCTTGTTGATTAGCAACAGTTCATCAATCAACATATAATGCAAGTGATTATATAGATGTTATGTCCATTCTGATTTCTATGTAAGACAAGGGTCAGCTGTACTTTAATACCAAATATATTAAGTTTTAAAAATAGAAAAGTTTTTTTCAAGTCTTTCATTCCAGCATCTTGATGCTTGCTTAAGCCCATACAAACTGCGTTTTAATTTGCAAACTTTGTCTGTCCCATCTTCCAATAACTTTGGTTTGATTTTACTTTTATCATCTCATCGCTTTGTAAATTTCCATGAGGAGGGAATGCATGTTGAAGACATCAATTGTATCATGGACAATGGTTTTGCCCTTTATGCTTCTAAACTTATAAGAGTGGATTACATGATCACATAATTACATCTGCATAATTAATAAACGCTGAATTATATATCCGTAACCGCAACCGCAGCCGCAACCGCAACCGCAATCGCAAACTCAGAAGTAGCCGCATGTTCCGTTTTCCGGATTCATTTCCCACGTCCTCCCCATTTTCTGTTCCAAATTGAAATTTAAAAAAAATTTTCCTCTCTGCTTTGTCCCTACCTGCCAATTATTCCCTTAATTTGAATTCATTCTTTTCACATTTTAAAAAACTTTTTCTTTAGATCTAATCTTTAAACAGTATTCTTCTGCTTCTCCGGCATAGCTTCTTTTAATTTTCAGGTTCTTCCATATCTTCTCTAATAATAGAATAGTAATATAGTCATCAAACTCTTTGAATCGGCGTATTTAATTGCTGATTTGTCTCGCTTAATTATTTTACTGTCTTTCATGTTAATTCTCAGCCTTTTTCAAGTTCTTTACACTATTTCTCTGATCAGATCTATACTTTTTGTGAGTTCTAGAATTCTATTTTCTCGGTATCAAGATTCTAGTTCTATATCATAGTGTGCCCTGTTTTCTGTGTGTCAGATTCTGTTGTGCAATGTATATGCTGACTCTGAGTTTAACCTAATTTCAGTTCATATGTTAGACTGTCATTATTCAGTTTCTGTATTTTCCTCTCAATTTGATTCTAATCTCATCTTGATTATTTGAAAGTGTTTTCTCTCACACAGAATTGACATTCTTGCTCATCTAACAACAAATTCTCACTTGTCTCTGATCATATTCTGTAGCTTTCATCTTCATCATAACCAATTAACACACATGACCTGATTTAGCTTTTGGGTCTAACTTTCTTGTCTTTTCTGATCTGGAATTCACCTCCACCTACATGCTGTTTCAAATCCGATTACATAGTTAAGATGCTTGATCCTCGAGGGCTTTTCTATTATATATATTCTCTCGACTTTTTTTTAAAAGCCCATATTCTTTCCTCACATCAAACTTGAGTGGTATTTTCTCAGGTTTTCTATTTATTAAAGTTGACTAGGCTAAGTATTAATCGTATAAAAATGCATTGCAAATATAAGAAAAAAAAAAAAATTTCTGTGGAAATTTTACTTTTGAATACGAGTCTAGTTACTGGACTTGCTTAATGGCTAGCGTGTCCGTACTGGTCACATTTTTCTTTTTCCCACTCACTATTTTGTTGTGCGAGTTTATCATCACCATAGATTCGTTATACGCTTATGTGCACTTAAGTGTGAGGCGCTATATTATATTGATAATAACAGAGCTACTATGTATTAGAAACTCTAACTATCTATCTTACACCAATTCTAATCCATTATCAATATAACAAAAATTTCTCACTGGACTTGGATGTTGTTTTGTACACATTTTGCTTGCTATCAGTTACTTTTTGCCTCTCAATTTTTCTACAACTTACCTGATTTTTCTTTAATAAATATACAACTCATTTTTTGACCAATAATGGTAGAAAACATACAAAATATTTATAACTGAGTTTGATAAACTTGAAATCGGTTCAGCAAACATGCAAATAGCAATTCGTCCTTGGCCTTAGTAAACTATTTGCGCTGCTTTTTCACTCGCCAAATTTCTGATCGAATGCTTTTTCCACATTTATTACTATTCCTTATTTTCCAAATTTCTGTTTTATTCTCAAGGCGATAGAATTACATAATTGTTTACGTTCGTTTTTTATAAATCAGATTCTTTCTTATTGTGTAGCTTTTTATGTCGGCTGGGTCACCAAATGTGCCTTTTCATGTATAATATCCTAATTTAAATCCTTTTCTTCAAGTGGATTTATTTCTGGTATATGGGAGATCATAGCTTTCATTTTGCAACTTTGAATAGCCTATCCTTTGGTTTACGATAACCATTAAAATAGGCTTTTTTTGTCTACCACTATAAATCTACATACACTTGGTGCAGATATAAATTTACTGTTTGGATGCCTTATCGATAGTGATAGCGCATGACAATTTATTTGATATACAACTTACTCTCTCTCGTACTCTAGTGTGCAATAGGAAACAATAAAGCCACGAAAAGATCAAGAAATATAAGTTGATATTTGTGTGTTCATCTGATACGTATACAAGCAATACAACGAGGAGCTGAGCGAAGGGTAGAATAAAGCAGATTTATATGAATGAAAAAACGGTCGTGATTCAGAGTCTACTTGCCTGTAAGAAGGTTCTTGAGATAAGTGATGAGCACTAACTGTGGCCTTATTTGCATGTATTGATTTCCATCAGATAGAGAATATATACATGAATTTTATTTTTGAGATAGCTTAACTCAATCTCGTCATGGCTCAAACATTACATTCCTACTCATTTGCCATCTGAAGTGTAATGTAGATTTATCGGTAGACAAAGAAGGTTAGACTCGGTGAGTGGAAGTACTTATTTAGTAATGGTTTCGAACCAAATTGTGAAGTGCAGTCAACAGTATAGTTTATGATACGAAAGCTATGGTATAACTGCCATCTATTACAGAGAAATAAGAATGCACTTGAAAGAAAAAGAATATCTTACTGTGACAGAGTTATATTCAGTGCTGTGCAATTGGTGATCATTCTATATGAATGAGAAGGAGCTCTCACTGCATTTCATAACCTTTTTTCTACATTTTCCTACTGCAATCCTTTAATCCCATTGCCGATGTGATTACCTAAAAACTCTACACTAGAGAGGATGCGAAATCGCATTTCAATGGTCTGATAGCATAGCCCTCACTCTGCAACTTAGCTAAAACATCCCAAATCATGTCCATGTGTTCATGCCAGGTCCTTGAATGAATAATAATATCATCAATATAAAAATCAACGTCGTTGATTCCATCTAATATCCGTCTCATCGCTCTTACTAGTGTAGCTCTAACAACGACTATACCATATTGCTTCCTCCCTTTATTGAGACTTCTTAGCATCAGTTTTCTATATTTGCATTCAAATTCTTCTCTCTCTGGCATTTGCCTTATTTTTCCGATTTTTCTTAATCTGACATATGATCTCCAACAGTTCATGCAACTTCTTCTAATATCCATACTATCTCTATTTCGGGGCATATTTTCACAAATACTAAACCATTACTTCCTAAGGATTTTACGCTCCTCAACAATTTCTTCTCTCTCTGACTGTCTTCTATTCTTACACACCTCACTTCATTGCTGCTCTTCATTTTGATGAACGCAGGTAAGACTATTCCAATGTATTTGTCATTTTTACTCTTTTTACTTTGTTTTACGATAGCTATTATTCCTCTATTGTCACCATTTTCTTTCATTATATTTTCAAATAGCTTGTATTTTTTTACACAAATATCCTCTTTTGACAAAATCGTATGATACTTATTGTTACTGTTAATATCTCTATTTTAAGGGTTATTTTGGCTTACTGCTGGCCAATAATGCTGCCGTATTCTTGATTCAACTGTCCTTTCGACCACCTGATGGCCTTTGATCATTTCATCCCGAGCTGTGTTCTGTACTTTATTATTGTCATCACTTATTTCAGTGTTATTCTTATCATATGCATCTTCACTTTCATCAACAACTATGGCATTCTTCATAACAGATTCATCACTTTTCTCATTCTCTGTTTCTTGTATGCTCGCTACATCTTCCTTTACATCATTGGATTTCTCATTTTGAGTGTAGTATTATATGTACTGCGTTTCTTCTTGCAAATACCTTTTCTTAAAGAGTTTCTTTGATACAACTTGTTATTCGTTTTCACCTTACGCTTTATTTTATGATTACCACTTTTCATTACATGGCTTCTCTGGCTTCTTTTGGACCAGAAATATGGTCGAATTACTTTTCTTACTGTATCTTCTGTCATTTTCGTAAATGACAGGTCATCTTTCAACATGTTTTTAACTGTCTTTTTCAATGGACTCTTTCTCTACAGATCGCCATATTCTCTCTAAAGTGGCGTCTTCGCTCTGTTTATCTTTAAATTCGGCTCTGTCCTGTATCAGGTTTTGTATCGGATAGCCTTCCGAGTCTGATACATCCACAGGAGCTGCTATGTTAAGGGCATCTTCTTCTTCACTCCCAAGCCCTTCAGATACTTGAGTATCTTCTTCTATAGATAAAATAACTTGGTCGGCTTCTTTCTCTTTAGGACATTCGACTGGACTTTGAATTTCATAAACTGGTTCAACAGGGTTTCTTCTTTCCTTGCAACTCCTGAAATACCTTGTTCGCTCGATGTAATCAAAATAGGTGTTTTGTCGGCTTCCACTAAACCTTCAATTTCTCTCTGTTCCTTCTGGGTGGCTTCACGTCGGACAAGTGATTCTACACTTAATTCCTCTTCAACCTTCTCAATGATGAAGAGTAACAACTCCTTCTGAGTTACTTCGGCCTGCTTTGCGCGAGGACACAGACATACAGTCTCTTCCCACTCATCATCAGGTTCAAATGGGGGTAAAGCCCCTTCTATATTACCCAGAACTAAATCGTAGACAACGTCTGGCATAACGACAACCGTTGCCTTCCCGACGTAATATGGGGTATCCAGCATTACGTCCGCTAGTGGAACTTTCTTTACGGTATTGTCCGCTAGTCACATCTTTGCTTGGCCTCCTGTATAGCTTCCTTTAGGAACGAACCTCTGGCGTATGATGACGCTATTGCATCCTGTGTCTCTTAACACCTGGACTCTATATCCATTTGCTACGACATTAACAACTGGCAGACGATGGGTTGAACTTTCAACTCCTCCCATCATACATAAGTCTGCTTCTTCATGATGTGGCTCTTCGCCTGTCACTGACAGGATTTTATCCTCTAAGGAAATATCCGCGGATGCCACCGTTGTTTTGTTATCGTCCTTGGGTTGACTGCTGTAGGTGTTGAAACTTCTGTTCCCACTGTTGTAGGATGATATTCTACAGTCTCTCGCAAGATGTCTTTTGCGCTGACATGTCACAACGCTTCTGGGATCACTTGAGCTTCGACGACTTCCCCTTCTGTTATTGTTGCCCCTGGCAACATGTGCCGACATGTTATTTCTTTGGTGTGATGTGTGTTGGTGCGTGGTCTTATTTTCAGTAGATTTCTGATAGCTATTATTCGGTCTGCTTTTATAACTACTACTGTTATTACTGTGACTGTCGTGACTACGTGGCGCTAAACTTAGTTTATGGGCTTCTAAATAATTCTCAGAGTTCAATACAATATCTGACATTTCTTTGTCATTTCTTTCCCTTAGAAATGTGGCTAGTTCCTTAGGTATGGTGGACATATATTTATCCACTGCGATAAATTTCATTAATTCGTCAGAGCTTTCCTTCACGTTAGCAGCGGTGATCTCTTTTTTCATGGCTTAAAGAACTTTTTTCATGTAAACTTTAGGGTTATCGTCTTCTGTTGGGGTTATAGATTGAATTTGGAGCGGTACCCACTCTCTGTTAAATCGTAACGTACTAATAATGCTTTCCTTAAATCATCATAATTGGACGCATCTTCAGGACTGTAAAATTTCAGTTTTTATACAAAACCAGTTACGCAACACGGCTAGTTTCAGCCTGTGGTACGGAACCTAGGAAGTGTGCATACTTTTCTTTTGGCACATCGTTGGCTGCAGCTTGTTTCTCGAATAGTGTCAAATAGTCCTCTATGCTATTTAGAAATTCGTTTCAAAATTTGGGAATTTTGAGCTTAGGTGTTTATTTTACATGCGAAGAGGCTACCTGAAGCAAATACATGGGTTTTAATGAGAAAACATTGTGAACCTTCCACTTGATATACTAGGAGATATTCTGTATAGCGGATATTTACGTGAGAGTGGATAGCATGCTCATCGTTCCACGAAATGTGTGGAGAGGACACGACTATACTAGAGATAACTTAAGTCAAGGAGTAAATTGAGCTATTTTTGGATCTATGAGTGTAATGTGAAACCACTCTTTCACACGTATTTAACTCAATGCAATCTCAGGCTTACAGATTTTATGTAGTCTTTTGTATGTGTTTTTTTTCTATAGATGAGCCTTTCCTACTCTACTAGTTGTGATTTCTATTAAGTCTTCTTATATAGTTATATACATATCGATGCAGACATATGCTTGTGAGAGACACATTGAAAGGTCTTAATCTTGTACTCTCTGTCGAGTACTAGCTATATTTATGTTCTCTTACTTTTTGTGTCTCGAGACTTCTGACTAACATCCAGTCATGTCATTGAGCTATTTAAATCTTTTTAAGTCTCTCTTGTATCATTAAATACCTTCAGCGTAATAATTTAAATAAATAAGCGCTGCTTACGAATTGTATCAAGCCCTCTTGTGCTTTTTATACAGCTATAATATGGAGTAAGACAAGGTTCGAGTGTCTCTTCGACTATCTTAGCAGCTTTTCCTCTCTCTATTTCATCTATATCTTATAACTGCTAGGAGGGAGGAAAAAGTGATTAATAGACTATCGTGATAACCCGTGATATCATACCGCTTATGAGACGACCAGCTCTCATAAATTCCAAGCTACAGAGTTTTCTCACAACAGACAAAAGGTGTTCCATACGTATGAATATATCTTTGAGTGGCCAGTAAAGTGATCTTTAAACTCATACAGCAGCATAATATAATATAATAATAATATGAATTATTTTTAAAAACAACTGCAAAATGGAAAATGGCTTTAGAATCTGGTTATATATGATAGAGCCCATGAAATCAAGCATCCTACTATGTTATAATCGGAATCAACATGTAGTGTAGGTGTAAATTCTAAGAATAGTAAAAGAAGAACGTTTAAGACTCCACAATAAAGCAAAATCTATACTAGTGTTGTTAATTTGTATTTAAATGATTCGAATGAATGTAAAAGCTATCAGTGAAATATATGTGAAATTTCAAGCTAAAATAATTTATTGTGTAGTTTTACGATGCAGAGATGCAATGTTGAGCCCACACTTTCATGAAAATAACTTTCTAATAATAATACAGGTAGATAGATAATTCAAATAGTGAAGTGAATAATACAGAAATTTATGACAGAACTATTATAATTAGGTTAAACTTCACATCACATTACATAGATAATCAGATAATATCTGATACATGAAATCAGAGAATCTGGATTATGAATACTAGAATTTGAGATATTACAGATAGAATCTGATACAGAAATATTAAGATTACTGATTGCAGAATTATTAGAGAGACAACAAAATGAGATTAGTAGACTCAAAACAATAAGAGACAAATTCTAGTCATTACACACAAGTCCTTATTCCACATGGTTCGATGACTAATAGTACTTTTATCAATACTCTCATTATGAAGTATATGGAAGATACCCATAGAAAATATAATATAAATGGAGCAGCTTATGCGGAGTAAGCATAAGATGTTTAATTTAATGAATATGAATATCTCGAAGTATTCCATGTGAACAGAAGATACTCAATATAACCTCGTAGTTGAGTTCAACTATATATGATTATAGCTGTTTCTGCTCAATTGGAAAAATACAAAATAGGACTTTTTATATTATAAAATTATATAAATGAATTTACTCAGAATTTGGTACAGTTGAGACAAAATTAATAAGCTAAATAGATTAGTTTGTCAAAGAGGGTATTATAGTCTAATGCTATATAGGATATATGAGTGAGACTATGGAGTTAAACATTATCAGTTCACATGTAATGCAATAATATATAAGAGTTACTGTGAGTTTAAGGACTTTAAATATAAGTGTAGCTCAACTAAGATTATAATATATATATATATATATATATATATATATAAATATATATATTATATATATATATATATATAATATATATAATATGTATATATTATATATATATATATATATATATATATATATTATATATATAAGAATAATAAAATTAAATAAATTATAAAAATATTCAATTAAATACAATCAAAAAATTCAAACCGCAAGCGCAAAAGCACACGATTTTTCAAACAATTTTTCCCTAACTGAGTAGGTATTACAAAATCATCAAAAACGGAGTTTTTGCAGATGCAGTTGTGCAATTTTCGATCCCGTCCAAAACTACTATTTGTAGTCATATATATATATATATATATATATATATATATATATACATATATATATATATATATATATATTATATATATATATATATATATATATATAATTATATATATATATATATATATATATATTATATATATATAATATATAGTTATTAATATATATATATATATATATAT
>JABUQX010013189.1:0-5000 GCA_015478945.1 Trachelipus rathkii | reverse complement strand
ATAGTTCAGTTAGTCAACAAAAATCGATGCAAAAAGAGAAGCTAGAAAGACTCACACAGAATGCTCAATGGCAAGTGAGGCAAAGATGTAGCAACTTGTGTCGAGATAGAAATCACTCATAGTAAGCTCCCTCACCAAAAAAGACTTGGCTATATTAATGACCCCTAATCACGGCAATTTAGTCAAAAAATTAATGAATTTAATTGCAATGAGTAACCAGCCATTCACAATCAACTTGAAGAGCAAGGATTCATAGACTTATTTGCCCATCTTCCACCAAAATATCTTATTCCTACTAGAAAATAATTTTGTAGAGATGCTACTGAACTGAAGACAGCAGAGGAACATCAGCTGTAATAAGGAGAAGAAAAATACCTAAAAAAGGTTAGAAAATCTTCTCTATTAGAAGAAAATGAGCAGAATTCCAGATTCAAAATTAAGCCAGAAACTTGTATTTAAAACAATGCATAAATAAATATAATCAACTGGGTTAATTTGATTGTCGTATATGAAGGTGAGAGACTCTCACTGTTGTGAGCTTAATCCTACCTTTGAAGTTGAAAAATTTGTAAAAACTTTATATTGTACTCCATTTTTGTTTGCATAGTTCTTAAATGGTACATAGGTTTTCTCTATATTTTGCAGCTAAATTTATCTTGCCGATATGTAGATATGTGAAAATACTGGAGAGTGAAATCGAGAGCGATGAGTTTCATTATTCCTAAAAAAAATATTCGAGTGTTGATCAAGTCTTGTCTGTTATGATTGAATGTATGCAATAGAATTGATACATAGTAAACTAGGATAGTAGTAGGTGATCATAATAAGCAGGATCACTCACACTCAGTAATTCGTAATTAGGTTTTATTTTAAACATAAACTGTATCAATTTTTATTTACCATATTAGGCTCTTAAATATATTTCTCTCACAAGATTACTAGTTAAGTTATTCTTAGTATAATTTGAATATTTAATGTAAAATATTATATCATTTTCTCACATTTGTTACGGTAATGTTCATTATCCAGGTTTTATAGAGTAATATAGTAGAAGACTTATTACTAGCGTGACTATAACAGCTCAAAACAGAGACTAATGCAATATTATAATTCCCGCAACACTAAAATTTGTGGAATTGATATTGATAAGATAAATTGAAGAGGTACTTTGAAGAAAAACTCTTGCACACTTCTATATTATAATGAATACCACATTGTCACACATGGTCGTAGTACACAGGCAGAGTCTAATTTAAAAGGTGCTACTAAAACTACGCTCATGAGTAAAAAAATTAAAACAATCCACGCAGATATTTGCAACTCACTATAGTCCATATGCATACACTGAGTAGCTGATATTTTATACGAAAAACTGTACAAGGCTTAGAGAGTATGCATAAAACTTAAATACAGCGCTTTTCCTTGTGGCGAAGTTAACCATTCTCCATATTCACTCATCCTTTCAAAGAAAGACTGTGAACCATTGATAATTTCTGCTATGACCTCACCAGGAATGAGGTATCAGAATTTAAAGAATGAGTCAATGATAATAGAACAGACTTCTGACTCACGCTGACTGTGTTGATGATCGTATATGAAATGAGAACATAATAGGAAGAGAATAAGGATCAATTAAGACATATTAATAACCATAAAATATCAACCAAAAAACATAGATAATAGATTATATATATAAAGTTATATATAATAGTAGTATATTACCAATGATTACATATAAACTTAGCTTTTTTTCTAATGAACATAATGAATAATTATGAGTAGAAAATTAGGATGCCACTTCATAGTAGATTTTTATCAAAAAATTGTTCGAAAAGTGATACAAATAAGCGGTAGTATGATACCCTCTCAATGTAAATAATGAAAGAATATAGAATCGTATTTAAGGCGTGATTGCATCACATTACTAAATTACTCAATTATAGGTCAGATATATAATATATATATATAAACGAGTCACTGTCATCTAAAACAAACTTAGATTTGCCAAGTGCCTCTTTCTAAATCATAATATATATATTATAACCTATAGTATAAAAAGGGGTGAGGATAAAAGCCGGTCAATATAGAGGGGAAATAAATCACGGACTGAGGTTACCATATAATATATAAAATTTAGTATATTATATAATAGATATATTTATTTATTTTATTTTTAAAATCTTTCAACTTAACAAAACTGGTTTTCAGGTAAATTAAAAGATTTTTAATCATATATAAACATTTAGTAAATAACTACACCTACTAGTCAAAAATTTCCCAAAGTTGGAAAAATTTTTTTTATTTTATATTGCAAGCATAAATAAAAATCTATGTCTGACTGACTTCTCCCTCTTGTATTTCTATTAAACCTTTTCAATGTATTTCACAATGTTCATTACTATTTTTTATACATTTCTTGCTTTAAAAGTTCAAAATATTAATTTTTAAATTTTTTTACACTTACACATTAAGTTTTTTCATAAATATAATTTATAGTGAGCTACCAGCCGGTCGGTATATATATATATATATATATAATATATATATAAATATATCATATAAGTCGAGTCATGAGGGAAAAGCCGGTAAGTATAAACTTTTTAAAAAAGTCTATTTTTTTTTTAGTTTTCAATAATAATTGAATTTTGTTAAAAGTTTCACTAAATATTAATATGCTGTGTAGAATGCAAATTATTTGTTATTAATATTGCATGTATATATTCTTGGTTTGTTTACATTTATTGATATGAGGTATGAATAAAAAAGTTCACGTAAATGTGCGTACTCACTCGTGATATTTAAAAAAAAAATAAAAAAAAAAGGCCTTATTTTATGTTAATAAAAAACTGAATAATTATTATTAGTTTTATTCTATTTTTGTAATTTAATAAATATTTTAATAGTTATTAAATTTAATATTATATATAAGCTTTTATTATGTTATCAATCTTTCGTTAAGAAGTTCACATGTAATTTATGCTTGCACTCTGAAGGGTTCTACTAAATTAAATGATATATAATAATGACCAATTTGAACAATTTTATATATTTACACAGGTTTTTTTAAATTATTTGCATATTTTAAGATTGATTTACATATATAAATATTAATATGTGTGTAAATGCAAATTATTCAATGCTTATTATTTAGCACCAATATAGGCCATGAACAAATATTATTCATAAATAATTTAAAATGGTATTCAGGGTGGAACACCTATGTTATTATTAATCTCGTGAATATATAATTAAACAACTCTCTGCGGTGTTTTCTTTCAACTCTAAAAATAATTTTATATTTATTAGACTCTATTTAACATTTAAATTATAAATTATATATTTTTTATTAGGTGAGAAAAACCAAGGGACAAATGAAAAAATATTAATATATATAATATATAATAGTACGCGCGTGTGTTTACCGAACACCACGTGTATAACCGTAAACTTATTAACAAAACCTTTGTGACCTTATACAGCTATTATATTTTTGTTAAAAAGATGGGCTATGGGTTATGTAAATAAAACCCTTCAAGCATTCTTTTCTTCAAAGGCATGTTAGTAATTCCGGTTCCGCCTGGACCGAAAACCTGAAAAAAATGTCAAAATTCCACGATTCAACCATCTTAATATAGTATATATATGAAATTTATATTATATTATTATATATATTATTATATATATTATATTATAGTATATATATATATTATATATATATATATATATATATATATATATATTAAATATTTTTGTATAAATTTATATATATAATACGGGATGTATATTATTATATTACTAATGTATAATATATATATACTATATATATATATATATATATATATATATACATTTCTGCCCCTGGCCCACCTTATTGGAGGGGCCACACCGCCTCCAGAAAGCCCGGCAACCTGGCTCTTGGAGGTTCTATGGTCAAGAAATAGAAAGTTACAGGCGAAAGGTGGTAATGGGGAGCGTCCGAGGGCGGCGCCACTCCAGAAGGAAGTGCTCCATTGGGTCCTGGGAAAAATACGACATCTACTGCAGATGGGGGATATAACGTCTGTCAAGTTTGAATCTGAAATTTTATTTGCATAGAATTTTGAATGGTGGCCTGACCTGCTCCGGGCGAGGTCAATTTGGTTTCTTCTACAGTGATTCTTCAGTAGGGGAGATGTTTGAGGATGGTGGGTGTTTAGTAGGTTGTTATTTGGCGATTTTGTAGATATGTGTTAGTTATTGTGTATGGATTGAGAGCCAAAGACCTATTTGGGGGTGGGGGAAGAATGTTGTTGTAGATGTCCTTATACAAGTTTGGCTTGTGAGGGGGGGGGGGGTTGGAGACGTATTTGGTTGGGCATGGATGGGTTTGGTTGAGTGTTTTCTGGAAAATTTGTGTGTCCCTATCATGTTCAAGTGGGTAGGGATGGGGGAAGGATGTGTGTCTCGTCATGTAAAATGCTGGACAAAGGGTTGTTTTAGTGCAATCAGTGATTATTTCTAATGGGTGCATGTGTTTTTGTGTAAACTTTGTTAATTTTATTTAAGTTGGATTGTGATAGTGCTGAAAACCATGCGGGGGAAGGCATAGTTTTATATTAGTTCTAAAGGAGTTGTTTTTGTAGTTCTATGAAAAGCGGCTGACTACTTACGGGAAGTTTGGTGTTTGGGAGAGAGTTCGGCGGGTGTTTAAATTTCCGTTGGGTTGAGGAAGTAATTTGGTCGATGTGGGGGGAGAAAGTCATATTCGTCTGGTCGTAAGTGAGTCCTAATATTTTTTGTTTTTGGGTATTATGTTTAGGGGAAGGGGTTGTTGTTCAAGTAGAAACTATTGGGTGGAATGAGGATGGTTTGGTGGCGGTCAGTGGTTAGGAGGGTATTGGAGGATTTAAGGGGGGGGAAGCTGTAATTCTATTGGTGAGTAGCCAGGTTTCTAATAATTGTTGTAGGTATTCATGGGTGTGCTGGGTGGCTGTGTTGACAAGTGGATGTTGGGAAATGAG
>JABUQX010013188.1:17500-20394 GCA_015478945.1 Trachelipus rathkii | reverse complement strand
GTACTTCCCGTTCCATTTCAAGATTCTGTTTAACCGTTGCGCCATTTATCGGCTTACTGTTTCGTGCGCCGCTTCAATATTGATTAATTTGATTATATGTTGAAAAATAATATTTTAATGTTTAATTAAAAAGTTTCTTTAATATAAAAGTTGAATTAATTAAAGGGCAATCAAACCTTAGTATATATATATATATATATATATATATATATATATATATATATATATATATATATATATATATATATACTCTCTAACCTATCTGCTTATACTCCATACATATATATGCTATACACCTGAAGTCCCAGAATAAAGAGCAACCACTTGTACGAATTTACCATTGATGGATAATAATAGGACCATAATGCTCTATATATATATATATTGTTCAGTAACTTCTTTACCTGAGAGGTTATTATACTGATGGCTAGAGGATGGGAATACAGTTTGAGACAGAGTAATCCCCAGAAACAGCAACAGATTGCATGTCTTTGACAAGAAGATATATAGCTTGCACTCAGCTGGGTTACAATACCTGTTCAAAGTGTCTAACCCTGATGCATGCACAGCACACTCATACAAAACAGGCGTGTTGTCGCCGATAGGCATTCATCTGCTGTTGTGTGTGCCAGATGCAGATCTAGCTGTTTCTGCAGCTCCCAGTCAGACCTTGAGCTGGGGAGGTGCTTTATATACGATACCTTGTTGCCCCAGTAAGAGTCAAGGAGTGTGAGTCCGGCAAACGCATGGAGGCAGGCAAAAATATCTTCATTATCTATCCGCCAAAGGGTGCTTAGTTGTATTATTGGGCCAAGTGCATTGTCTCTACAACTTGAAACTAGGCTTTGACCTTCTCAACTGAAACCACATATGACGTAGATTTAACACGGGTACATCCTCAAGGAGCACTCTGAACCCATTACGGAGGAATCAAGTAGAAAATAGGGGCCGAGGAGATTGTGACCCAGTAATCCCAGTCACACATTACATTTAAATTCGTGCTGGTAATGGTGCTCCCTGATTGCATGAGGATTCTCCTGCGCCCACACGTGACTGTTCCTCTGGTTGTGAGTGCCACGTCTACTGAAGATGGCTTCGTCCGTCCACAGCACCGACTCTGGGAAACGTCTGTTCGTATTACACTGCCCAATGAATCATTCATAGAAGTCTGTGGGTAGTAAATGCTGCACACGTTGCAAGTAATGTGCTTTGCATCCATCCGCCGCCAGTGTTCTACATATTGCTGAATATAGAGCAACATATTCGGTCTCTGCTCTTCGTACACTTGATGACGGGTTTGCGTCAAAATACCGGAGAATGTCATGGGCACGATGGCGGTGGCGAAGTACCGCATAAACTCCATCCGCAATGCCAGCCGGTCTAAATGTCCCAGTATCACATAGTTGCTGATACGTCCTCGTGAAAACAGACCTATGCGGCAACCGTCTCGTTGGATACCGCACGGCATATGCACGCCGCGCCTCACTTGCATTCCCGTCACACAATCCGTACACGTACACAATATCGGCATACTCCCTGTTGGAATACGTGTGGGGCATCGAAAAACGTATGTAATATTATGATACACGAATATTACGACACGACAATATTAAGACAATGTGAGCGGTGGAGACGTCACACTTGTATGTTGGTAAACTAACCCTGCGATAGGTTATCGCTTGACTCATTGCGGAGGTACAATTTCGTTGGTTGTCGTTTACCCACACACTACCTCCATATCTCGCGTCTCGTACGTTAGTTTGCCGGTGTCGCAATATTTAACTTATACAGTTGACTGGTGTGAGCTGTATCTCCGTAACGAAACGTTAACGAGCATACATGTATAGAGTAATATGCTCCTATTTTCCATCAATGTACCGTTATATGAAGTGGCACCGTTTATATATATATAATTATAACATTCATTTAACAAGTTGTCAAAGGTTGTAATATATAAAAAATTTCTTACTATCAAATATATATATAATGGTTCGAGTAGTGCTTTCTTTGATATTCAAAAATTTTCTTTTAATTGTGAAATCACTGTAAGTAAAGAAGGCCTACCATTGATAAAAAGAAACTTATTATGTAAACAACCACTTTGAGCACTATATATTATTTTAAGCTCCAAAACGCGGAGCGCCTTAAATTCTAAATTTGTATATACTAATATATATATATATACTATATATATATATATATGATATTTGTATATATATATATATATATATATAACATTATATATAATATATATATATATATATATATATATATATATATATATATTTATATATATATATGTATATATATATATATATATATAACTATATCATATATATATATATATATATATATATATATATATATGTATATATATATATATATATATATATATATATATATATATATATATATATATATATATATATATATATATATATATATATATCTATATATATATTTCATATATATAGCATATATATACTCATGTATAATAACATATATACTCTCTTATAACCCTTCTTATATACTTAACCTTATCTTGCTGCCTGCTAATAGCATATATATATACTGCACCAAATATATATATATATATGTATATGTATATATATATATATATATAATAACAACTATATACTGTATATGTATATATATATGCTCCTTATATATACTATATATATACTATATATTCTATATATATTTATATATATATCTATATTTTACTTTTTATATATATCTTTATATACATATAATAATATGTATATAACAATAATACATATTATCTAACTAACTATTATATATATATATATATATATATATATACATATATACTATATATATACTTTATATATATATATCTATATATATAACATAACTGTATATATATATATTAA
>JABUQX010013188.1:0-12500 GCA_015478945.1 Trachelipus rathkii | reverse complement strand
TGAACTTCCACGGACGAGAAAATTCTTTAAACTGACAAAACAAGTTATCACATTCAAGAGAGCATAATTTCAATCAAAACTGAAAAGAGACTGACAAGAAATGTCGAGTAATTCACGACCAAAGCAATACACCCACATATACGATATATATAAAATAATAATATATATATATATATATTATATATATATATAAATATATATATATTATATATATTATTATATATATATATTATATATATATATATATATATATAATATATTAATATAATAATATATATATATATAGCACACACAAAGGTGGGCACCGTAATGAAAAGTACCCGTTAATCGGAATCGTTAAACAAAAAAAATTAACGTGTAATCATTAAGGCTATCTGTAAAAATGTAACGAAGTAACGTTAATCCGTGAACGATTACCGTCTTCCAAAATATCGTATAATAGTAATAATGTCATGAACTTGACGAAAATTGTTCTGATTGCAAGTAATAATAATAATAATAATAATAATAATAATAATAATAATAAATTATATAATAAATAATATAATATAATAATAATAATATAATAATAATAATAATAATAATATAATAATATCCCTAACAAAGTAATAATAAATTAAGCTTATCAGACTATAATAATTTAGGTTTTGCTCAGCAATACCTTTACAGCTGCCTAACAAAACTGTCCAATCGTCAATACCTCTTAACTAAACTTAATAGTTAATAAACCATACATCATTTGAATCAGCTAAAAGCTATTACAAAAAAATGTTAAAAAAAAAAAAAATTTCATAAATAAATAGCTCAAAAAGTACGACACTTACAGAAAAACCAATTACAATTTGGAATCAGGTATAAAGCTTATGACAAATATGTATGTTAAAAAAAAAAAAAAAAAAAAAAAAAATTTAGGGGCTCGAGCCGACGCACAGGGGGGGACGTGTTCCATACCCCGTAGGAGGGGCGGAGGACCCCCGCACCCAATACCAAAGAGCGGGGTTCCGAGACCCTCCCCGGAGGGGGATAGTCTTACCCTGTCGTTCCCCCGGAAGCGAGAGAGTAGTTAATCGTGCTTTCTTTTTCTATATTGTTTTGAGTATTCTTTACAGTTAAAAAAAATTTTTTTTTAATTATTGGATCCGTAAAACGTAACTGGTCCTATATATTTTTTAATCATGTCCGTTACCACTGAAATTCATTGTTGGATCATATAGTAGCATATATATATATATATATATATATTATATATATATATATATATATATATTAATATATATATATATATAAAATAATATATATATAATATATAATATATATATATATAATATATTATCTATAATTATATATATAGATATAATTAATATATATATATATAATATATATATATATATATATATATAATATATATAATATATATATATTATAATATAAAAATATATATATATATAATATATATATATATATATATATATATATATAATATAATATGAGTGCGTGTTTAATGAAAGTGTGTGTTTTTCAAACTTCATTTTGTTTATCCAGAATTATCTGCATCCTTTGAAAACCATTTTATCCGTTAAGTAAAGTTTTAACTTCTAGGAGTTTTAAAAAATAAATCCTAGTTTAATTTTTTTTTTTTTTTTTTTTTTTTTTATTTTTTTTTTTTTTTTTTTTTTTTTTAATGTCTATTTTGTAGGTTTATATTAAAGTTAATACTGTTTATGAGTAAAGGGCTACATAAGTTTGAATTTCGTCTTCTCAGTGTTTAAATTTGATTTTTATTATTTTAGCACTTGAACTTTAAATTTAGGTTTTAATGTTTAAATCAATTTATTCAACTTTTTTTTATTTGTATAAACATACCATCAGTGAAAGCCCATCAAACACGAAACTTTAAGTTTTTCAATTTTAGACTACTTTCAAAAACCCATTGCGCTTTTTGATATTTACGTTTTAAATTTAGGTTTTTAGTGTGTGATAATTTTAACCTGATTCACGTTTGTTTGTTTTTTTATTTTTTTTTTGTTTTGTCTGTTTGTTTGTTTGTGGGCGTTGTAGGTGCATGTAATATGGCAATTGCACAAGCGTGGGCTTACTATCGACGTTAAAAAACATCCGTGCTTGCAATTTAACTCGCATCCGGGAATACACCTAACGTCTAACCCTAACTTTCTCCTGTTGAGACCCAGATGGCAGAATCATCCTCTAACTCGTTTAATTATGTCCAACTATAACTTATTTCATAATTCCGTCTGAAAGGTGGAGTATGCCTATGTAAACTAAAACACTCTATAACACTCACGAAATCTCGAAATCTCTTAACTAACTCATGTTCTTGTGGCTTAAAATCTTCTCCCTCTAACTACAATAAATCTTGTGTTTCTGCTAGCTGTTCTACAAATAGAACAGATTTTCACGCCCTTTTTTGAATATCTTATACTTTCTCACGAGATTGTATTATATCTTCTCATTCCAAATACTGAGGTCCCTATTTGTGCGGGATTTCAATGTACACAACACTGAATGTGTCCTTTCATACTGATTTAGGGGGGAGGAGGCCGAATCATTCAGCAATCTCAACGATCTGGCAACTAATTAAAAAACCCACACACATTCCGGATCGTCCCAAACAATTCTTGAACACACTTGACCTATGTTTCACCACTAGGCCTTCTCTCTATAAATACACCACCCTTCGCTCCTATTGGTAAATCTGACAACCAACCTTATATCTCTTAATTTTAAACTTTCTCTCCAACAACTCCATCCTGCCCTACGCGTTTCTGGCCCTTGATGGGCGATTGGGGGCCTGCTCGCTTCTGTCTAACTATAATTTGAAATGGCTGTTATGACTCTGGTGACGCTCGGTTTCTGCGATAAGGTGGGAGTGTAATCTTGAAGATGAAGCAGGTTCATTCCTTCTTCGACTAAATCTTTCTCTCCTCATAATCCATGGTCGATCGTGCTTTTCTCTGGCCATTCAGGCTAGAGACAGTGCGTATTCGGGAGTGGAAAAATTCTCGTTCCCTATCACTCTCGCTAATTTTCATCAGCTAGAAATCGCTGCAGGGATTCTCTTCGACGAGCAAAGCGGGCATTCATCAAACGAAAGTTGCCTAAACCTCCTGGTTCTCCTACTGAAAAAATCTTTCTGGCCTCTGCCAAAAACATCTAACAACTTCTGTAAATTGCCTTTTCCTCCTCTTATTCGATCTGATGTTCTGTTGCTAATTCTCCAACTGAAAAAAAGCCAATCTCGTTTGGTCTTCCTATTTTCCTCTAACTCAACTCTGGACGATTTCTGCATTCCTTCCTCCTCCCTCTCCTTCTCCTCTCAGGTGGCCTATGCCTTTGCCTGTGATTACATTTAAGGTGCATGGACTTCCTGAAATCTTGAACGTTAGGAAGGGGTGACCCGGATGCGTTCCTCCCCCGAATTTTGAGGAATGTGCTTCCGATGCTATCCACGCCCCGTCGTTCAACTATTATTCCCTATTCTCAATACACACTTTCCTTCAGTGTGATCGCGCACACATCCACCGATTCGAAAAAAGAAACTCTCTATCCTTCTAGACCTACCCCTTATAACTCCTCACTTTGTAGTTTCTGTCTAGATCCTTGTGAAACCCTATCCTAACTCTATTCTTAGATTATCTGGAGAATCTTCATTCACCTTTTGATCGCAGTACGGCTTTCGGCGCCCGGAGGTCTACTGGATATTACTTCTTATCTAGCTGCTTTATGGTTTTCCGCTCCTTAGAAACTACGGCGGAGGCTTGCGTGTGGTGCGCTTGACGATATCCAAGCATCTTTGACCGGGTGCATTGCACGCATGCGCTGCTCTCCCATATCCCTTCCTTTGTGTTTCCTCCTTCTCTTTGCTTACTTATCGTCTAGTTTCTCGCAAATCGCTCAATTTCCGTCTGTTGCTTGACGGGGCACTTCTTCTTCTTTTTCTGTTAATGTGGTGTTCCTCAGCGGTTCTGTCTTATCTACTACTATATACTACTTTTCATTAATTGACCTTCCTCACCTGCACATCTAACTCGATCCACTCGTATGCCGATGACTCGCCCCTTCATTCTTTAACTCTCCCACTTTTACTTCTGAAATTGCCTCTCGTCTTAATCTCTTCGATTCTATTCTCGCTGACTGGATAGAATTTCCGGATGGGCTCGTCTCAACCTTGTGAAATTTAATCTTTAAAAACCAAACTTCTACAAATTTCCCTCTCAAAACACCTTCCAACTTTCCTATTTCTTTCGCGGTTCTTCTCGTCTCTTCGCTGTTGACAATATAAAACCCTTGCACCTTACACAAAAAAATTCCTGAAACCTCACATCACAACGGTTGCTAGGGCGCCTCAAAGAAACTGGGTAGTTCTGTTTAGACTGCGAAGACTTTTTTTTCCTCTTCTCATGTTACTCCAGCTATGACAAGCGCCTCATCCCCCTTGTTATGTGATTACTGCTCTCGATAGGGGGGGCTCTGGTTTCACCCGGCTTTGACAGTGGTGAGTCAAAAGCCAACAGACCTCTATAAACTGTTCACACTTTTCTATAGTACCGCAGCGGCAGGTGCTCGAGGAACTTGTCACTCGCGTACCATCACCTTTACGACGCCCTCTTAACACTAGGGGGCTGTGTCTCGCTTAGTTTGTGTGGATTGGTTACACCAGGCTAGTTCGCGCGGTGCTTCCTTCTTCCTGCCACCTCGTTCTGGGAATTCTTTTCCATTTCTTTTTTCCTGCCTGATTTTAAGCTCCCTCAATTCAAAGCCTGCGTCTGTGTTCATCTGCATAATTTGCGTTAAGTGTGAACTTCTGAGGCGTGTAACAACTCCTCCTTGAATGCGCTTCGCCCGTGAGTGTGTGTCAACTGTAATATATTATTTATATATATATATAATTATATTATAATATATATAATATATTATAATATATATATACTATATATAATACATTTAATTTAATGTGTATAATATTATATATATATATATATATATTATAATCTCAAATATGTTTTTGAGAAAAGTGAAAAAATGTCTGTTTAAAATAATTTATTGTTTTTGAATGCTTAATATAAATATTTTGACTCAAAAACTTATAAACACTTTAAAATAAGTGATGTAAATACTATATAATAAAAAATAAATAAATATCGATTTTAAAGGTAAAAAACATGGTTTTTATTAGTTTTTATGAAAAATCCATTGTTTTTTTTTTCCCTGATATTATTTAATACTTTTGATCTCAAAAGCTAGAGTAAAAAATTTAACGAAACCAAATACATAGGAGAAATGCGGAGGAAGAAGATGAAAGATAAAAGTTGTAATGAAGAGATGAAATAGTTTACTACTCATAGTACATGCTCATCTATTCAAGTTTGCAAAACTAAAGTGCCACAAAACGTCGCCATGAACAATGATGGTTGCTGCAACGAAAGAAACTGAGATATAAAACAGAATCTAAAGATAAGATTATTGGATGACAATGGGGATTAAAGAGTTTAAAAGTGTAAGAAGAAAGATTAAGTGTTTAATAAAGGTCAAAGTGAGTATAGTTCATCTCAAAGTTGTGTAAGATGCGAATAGGGAGAGGCTGCTAATATCCTTACTTCCGAAGGTTGTAATAGAGATTTGATAAAGGAGCTCACCTGGTATAAATCCTTCCACGGATAGAGTAGTAGTCGGTGCAAAGAGAGAGTAGTGAAAATATAAAACAAGAAACAGAGGTAGGATTGCATTGGGAGTCCAAAGAAAAACACAGAGATTAACAGCGGCAAGAGAATGATTCAAGATTAAGAAAAGATCTAGGATGTTTGGGTCATCTTAAAGTTGTTCAGTGATATGGTTTTTAAGGATGGGGAAGTGGTAGGCTAGTTCACCCGATATATCGTCAGGATTAGAGAAGTAATAATAATGATAATAATAATAATGATAATAATAAAAATAATAATAATAATAATAATAATAATAATCAATAATAAAATAATAAGAAAAATAATAATAATAATAATTGAATAATAATAAAACTAATAATAATAATAATAATATAATGAATAATATAAAAATAATAATAATAATAAAAAAGTACTACTACTACTGCTACTATAAACTACTACTACTACTACTACTACTACTACTACTACTACTACTACTACTACCACAACCCCAATCACTACTACTAACTACCTACTACTACTACTACTACTACTACTACTACTACTACAACTCATCATCATCATCATCATCATCATATACTACTACTACTACTACTACTACTACACTGACTACTACTACTACTACTACTACTATTTACTCCTAATGATTATTAATAATAAAATATAAGAAAATAATAATAATTAATAACAAATAATAAAATAATAAATAATTAATATAATGAATAATAAATAATAATTAATAATAATTTAAAATAATAATAATAATAATAATAATAATAATAATAATAATAATAATAATAATGGCATAAGATAATAATAATAAAAAATAATAATAATAATAATAATAATAATAATAATAATAATAATAATAATAATAATAATAATAATAATAATAATAATAATAATAATAATAATAATAATAATAATAATAATAATAATAATAATAATAATAATATTTCAGATGCAATCCGACAGAATGTTCAAATTGTGTCATGATATTGTTGCAAATATCTTCGCTGCTGATCCTGATATTAAGTTATTTACCTATCAATTTGATCATCTTGGAAAAGTTACCGTCGAAAATCACATACCTGGAATTTTTGACAAGAAATGTAGGTAACGTCAGTTCATGCACTCGTATATAACAGAGAGCTAAATAATAATAATAATAATAATAATAATAATAATAATAATAATAATAATAATAATAATAATAATTAATATAATAATAATAATAATAATAATAATAATAATAATAATAATAATAATAATAATAATAATAATAATAATAATAATAATAATAATAATAATAATAATAATAATTTGGAAAACAAAATCATTATTGAAACAAACAACTTTAACCCAGTATTTTACATAAGGTATGTCGATGACACCGTTTCTACCTTTATAGAAACGTAGATCATATACATCAACTCATCAACAATAATCAAGAATTGTCATACTTGAAGTTCACTTTGTAAAATTTGATCAATAACACTATTGATCTTCCAGAAATCAAAATGAACGTTAATTCTAATGACTCGTTATCAACAAGCATACATGTCAAAACCACGCTAAGATATGGATATATTTCGTTTTCAACAAGCTGCTCGATATAAAACCACTAATAATGGTATATATATGAACTATCTCTGCCTATTATTAAAACTCTAGTCTACCGAACGTATGATCTATGTTCAAGTTAGACAACATCGACGAAGAGATTAGCTGCATCAAAGAAAATTTAATTAACTGTGATCATTCATAATATTTAATTGAAAATCTAATTAATAAACTCTTTCAAAATTATATAATAAAGAAAATAAAAAAAACCAGAAAAATTTCAAGAAATTTCTCTTCAAAACGGTTCCAATGCTCCTGACTTTGATAAAGAGAAGTGCTTACGTGACATCTTGAACCCTCACCTCAAAAACTAAAGACAACTCAAATTTTAAAGCTTTACCATAAGAAAAAATACTATCTTCCTCCTCACTGCAAGAAGACACTTTGTCACCACTATCCGCGTCGTCCATTAAACTCCTTGAGTCAGCACAGTAGACGGAAATACTTGGTCCATGACGAATTAGATTATCCTATTGGCCGATTTTAGGGCATGATCAACATTCGTTTTAAACCACATCCAAAGTGTTTGCCCCCAATTCCAACGACACATAGCCAACTACAATTGATAATATTTCCAAACAATTTATAATCTTATCAGCATCGTTTAAAGTCCAGAAACTAAAGATCGGGAAGCATTCACATCAAAAAATCGCAGACGCTCAACTTAATATAATAATATATAATATAATAATAATAATAATAATAAATAATAATAATAATAATAAATAATAATAATAATAATAATAATAATAATATAATACATTAAATAATAATAAACTGCCAATTTTATTATTATTATATTATTATTTTATTATTATTATATTATATTATTATTATATTATTATATTATTATTATATTATATATATATTATTATTATTATTTATTATATTATTATCTAGTATATTATATTATATTATCATTATTATTATTTATATATTATTATTATTATATTATTATTATTATTTATTATTATTATTATATATTATATTATTATTATATTATTATATTATTATTATTATTATTTATTATTATTTGTAAATTACCAAATAAATATTATTATTATTATATTCATTTATTATTATTATTCTTATATATTATTATTATATTATTATTATTATTATTATTATTATTATATTATTATTATTATTATCTATTATTATTATATTATTATATTATTTATTATTATTATTTGCAATTCTACTTTAGTAGCATCGTCTTCAATTTTCGACATTTCTGCTAATTACACCAACGCAAATACATTAAATGAAAGGCCAGATTTAAAAGGTCCTGTAGCATAATTTTATGTGGGTAACAAAAAGCTTCACTTTATAAATGATACCTAAGATTATAGACATTCCGTTGTCCTGTGTTCTTTTGTTATTAATCATTATTATTAAACATATTTGGGTAATAGTCTTGGTTGAGCCGAATGAACATTACGCAAGCTATTTGTAATTAAAAACTATAAGTTCTTTAGGTTTGCAAAAAAATGGGTTTTATAAAAATTCTTTGAAGTTTTTTTAGCGATTCACGTACATTTTAAATTTATATTTTCGAATAGAAATATGAAAAATAACGCTAGGAAAAACATAACCTTTATTTTGGCTTATTTCGGTTCGTTGTAGGATGGAAAAATAACCCGTTCTCAAAGTTCAACCTATTGATACCGAATCCCGCGATATTATATTTATCCCGATATTAATTAATTATTATATGCCGATTATATGATCAACCCCGAATTTGATTCTATTAAAAATGGGGTACCAAAAAAAAAATTGCCACATGCTGCTAAGCTCGTCTCGGGCACATAACCGGACACGAATCTCGCAATTATTTCACCTTAATTGTTAAAATAATATTACGCCATTGCAATACACTATCGATCCGAAGATTAATCAGTCTTACTCGCTGATTCCCGCGAAGAATTCCTCGCCTATGTCGCGCACTAGATATAACTCAGCTCAATGCACTAATCAGTCCATCGATAACGACAGACCTCCATGGCACTCCGATCAATAGCTTCTCTCATAGCTGAATTCATAATCACCTGACGTCTATCTCACTCAAATCTTGCAGAGGCCTCGGCCGATCATCTGCACGTTACATGCATACTCGCGCGCAAGCAGCTGTCGTCGATCGAAATATTCATCTACATGGCGTCCTTGCCATGCAGCACTCAAGAATCAGCCTACACCTCATATATTTATATTTATTATATATATAACTATATATATCCATATATATATATATAATATATATATATATATATATATATATATATAATAGTATAAAATATAATATATATATAATATATTATATATATACATATTATAATAAGCACATTAAATAAGTGTCTGTGCAGTGTCGGGTATACCGCTGCATGTGCATCGTTCTATAAATATATTTATATATATATATATAAATATTATATATATATAATATATATATTATATATAATATATATAATATATATTCATTATATATATATATAATATATATATAGTATATATATTAATATAAAAGGAAATAAAAGGCCCACCTACATCAGCGAATTAAAAAATAAGGTGTGGAGCGTTGGTACATAGATATCAAGAGTAGGTGGTATTTTACAGACGGTCCCGGATTTTGATAATTTTCAGTTATTGAAACGAATATAAAGGCAGATTCATCGTGAAACCGCGCTATATATACCTGGTAAAATCCGTTTGGCCTAGCCCGGCCTACGCACCCCGGGGTATACAGGGGTGGGATGGGTTTTTCTGGTATTAGTGCGCTGAGAATATCTTGCCGTTCGCTATTTACCAATAAACCGGGTTTTATTGTCCTACCCTCGAGGGGTAATGATAATAGTTATTAGGAGGTAGAGATACAATCTAAACCGAGGTGCGGCTGCCAACATTATTACCTGGCTCTGGATATTAACCCATGGTAAGTAAAAGGCACTTCCCGATTAAATATAATCTTTCCGGGCGATTTTTCCAAAAAAACCAAAAACCGCGGGATTGTTGTAACTGGGTCTCGGAAATTATTCGAATTATTTATCGCGCTCTATAAGGTTGGGTTATTCCCCTCCCATATGACATTAGTGTATGATATTTAGGAACTACCTTTCTATACTAGAGGCTGAACTTTTGAGGACATGAAATCTAGTCAGGCTAGCCCAACAGATAAATTTTCTACTTGCTTAATACCCCACCCTTGAGTCCGCCAGGATAAAAGGGAAAAGTTACAAAAGTTGACCACATAGTTCCCTAAGTATGTATTACATGAGTATTAATGAAAGAGAATATGACAATTAAATTTAAGATCTTCAAATCTGATTGTAATGGAGTTACGAACCCCCAGTTAAATGAAACTTACGCATGGACGTGTAGTTATAATAGTAGGAGGTAAGAAGGACGCGTAGATGAGGGATATAGTGATGGATTAAATAGAGAGTGTTAGTACTCGCGACCTCTCTGCAACATATATAACAAAAGTGAAATATTAATATTTAATAGGTGTCGATAGTAAAAATTTAAGTTAATAAGTTATACGTTAATGTTTATAAAATAATAAATATATTATATTTATTCTTGTAGACATATACTTAACAGTTAAAAGCAAAATAAGAAACTAGATAATCATCCACGGGGTAAACAATTAAGTAATAAATTTAATCTATGGATTAAAAAATTAATGTAAAATTATATATATCGGAGAACAATGATTAGAAAAGAACTATAAATAAGACTAATACTAATTCCCAGCCCCCACATTAGAATTATACTAATAACCTACATAGAAACTCTACGTAATGAGACTTAAAATAAATTTAATATTATATTCTATATTATATGAAATCCTGAATAAAAGTAGTAATAGAGATATATTATCATGGAAGTGATTACATCAAACCGGTAATATCATTGGAAACACACTAGAGTGGTCTTGAGGGGTTGCAGAGTTTTAACAACATGAGCGACCAGTCAGACCTAAATGCTGGACCCCTCAAGTTAATACTTTACCACCCACTCCAGCGTTTTCGGCTTGATTTCCATCCTAAAAATTTTCACTTATCGGGCTTATTACCAGGTGACTGTGTTGATGGATATATTATAGAGTTTAAGTTAATTATAAGTATATAAGTAGTAGGGTAGGTAGTCGATTAAATAAGTTATTAGAGTAGGATAATATTTATATACCTACATAGTATAATACCTATAACATATATAAATATTAAAATTAGTGATTATAACCTTTACCTATATATAAGGTGAGATAATTGAGCTTAATAATACTTACTATATAATATATATATATTATATAGTATATAATTTTATATGGTATAGATACATATATATATATATATAAGTATATGATATTATATATAATATATATTAATATTAAAATACTATAAGATTATATATATTATATATATGAATTAATAAGATATATATATATATAGTATATGATATAACCATATATACTATATATATATAAGATATTAATTATATATAATTATATATATTACTTAAGAGATTAAATATATATTACTATTATGAGTGAAATATTAAATAGATAATGAAATATATAGGATTTAATATAATATATAATACGAGTAGGGATAGATAGTCATGAATATAAAGATAAGTATTGAGTAGTAAGTAATGAATAGGAAAATACGGGAGGTAGTAGTAGGTGAGTCGATAAGTAATAGGTGATAGTAGATAGCCTCGTGTATGTATGCTTGATATATATGAGGGTAGTGACCTTATGACTTAAGAGTTAGGTGGATGATAAACAGTAGAAAAATAACTATCATATAATGTCATAAAGTATGATTAAAAATATATACATAATAATGAATTATATATAATAACAAATATATAATAATTAATAGGTATTAACCACACTAAGATATCGTATAATATAGCATATAATAATATAAATATATATGAATAATAATAATTATAAGTATAATAATATGGATATATATAATATATATATGAATGGGGTAAGAATTAATAATAATTATATGCTATAAGGTATTAATGCGGAGTAATTACTCTGCAACTCGATATAGTAAGGATTAATTGGATCTCAATGAAGGATATGAAATGTTAATCAGAGATTTTGTTTAGATTATTTCTCAAAAATTGATATAACCAACAATGATGAGAAGAAATAAATGTTATAAAAAATTTTAAGAATTC
>JABUQX010013187.1:12500-22500 GCA_015478945.1 Trachelipus rathkii | reverse complement strand
CACGTTATTTAATCAACTGATTAATCAATTTGATTTAATCAATGCCAACCCTGTTCCAATTCATTTATATAGCTCCATCTAGAAGGATCAGATGATTATTAGGAGAAATTTCCCCAAATTATTCATCGTAATTTCAAAACTCATGGTGATTTTAATTCCAGAATGAAAACTGGAAATACTTGCAATGGATAACACAGTCCATTTTTCAAACTCGCTGTAAGGACAGGTGCAGTTAAAGAAAAGAGTCATTTGAATATTTACTCTCTAATATATTATAAATGATATCTGATCAGCTAGATAACTTCTCGAATACTGCTGATCTCAATTCCTGTTTGAAGTTGGTAACATTTTCCCTACAAAATATTTTCTACTAGAAAAATATTTTGGTTGAAAATGGGCAATAAGTTCTTGAATCCCTCTCTTCTGTGACTGTGAATGGGACTGTTACCCATTGCATAAAATTCATTTATTTTCTGTATTTGGCTCATTGATATGCCAAAAGCTTTTGGGAGAACTCCTCAAAAACTCACTTATTCACAGCTTGATCTATAGCTCTTTGTGTTTCCCCTGTTCTAGAAAATACAAGACTTCCCTTTAGTATTAAATTTTTTCCAGATATTCTCTTCAATGATGATTTTACATATGTTCATGAAGTGGCATTGTTCTAAATATAAGACTTTATGTTGAAAGTTATATAAAATATTTTTCTTTACATTTCTTTATAGTTAAAGGAAAGTTCATAAGAAATTCCGGTTCCAGCCGGAATTTATTGTGATTCATGGCTAATCCGAGGTTCTGCCGGGAACTGAAAATTCAGTCCGTACACCCAATATATTATATATATTATATATTATATATATATATATAATATATATATATATAAGATATATATATATATATATATATATATATATATATATATAATATATATATATATATGATATATATAATATATAATATATATATAACGACTGCCGATATTCGATCGTTAGACTGCCGGATATCCGGTATCCGGCTATCTGGCTATTTCACTATCTGGCCCGACCCTATTAAGATGTACATCTACCAATACCAGAAAAGAGGCTGAAATCAATACTCTAATTCCTTTAGGTGCTGATACGATAACATTACTGATACTATAAATAATACACGTAATAGATAGAACATTGTTACTGCCTATGCAACTCAATATTGCATTTACCTTACAACCAATACTTAGTCATTTTTTTCATATTTGCTGTGCCCAATAATTTATATATAAATTAAAATATATTTAAAAATAAAAAATGCAAATATAATATTAATAAGTTTTTTATGATGTGGTTAGTTCAAAAAATATTCCATTCCATTTCCGAGAATATTAACAAAGTTTTAAAGCTGCTACTTTTATATTTTAACATAGATTACAATTACAAAAGATTCTTAACTAGCTACAATATAAATAAAAATATTAAAGAGACCCCAATTAATCAGCTGAAAAGACAATATAAAAACGCCATTAATCAAACATGACAATAATAATATACTCCTTAAGATAAAGAAGATATCATTCAATACTCAGAATTCAGAAATTCTCAAATTTGATGCAAAAACATTAAGCTTCACTAGTATCTTGGAGAGAGCCTGTTCATTTTTGGGTGTTTAATTCCACCTACACTAAAATAGCTCACTCTCATTATGAGGAGGGCTGATAAATATTTCTTACAAGTGGGGTTTTTCATTTTTTTCAGGGGGGTTCTCGGACCCCACACTGACAGAAGGAAAAAAAACAACCATACAGCATGTTGATAGGCATTATAGCGCATATACATGCATATTTTCAATT
This sequence comes from Trachelipus rathkii, assembly GCA_015478945.1. NCBI lineage: Eukaryota > Metazoa > Arthropoda > Malacostraca > Isopoda > Trachelipodidae > Trachelipus > Trachelipus rathkii. The sequence continues at coordinate 20,675 of JABUQX010013187.1, read as the reverse complement.
AATTTGGAATTTGTTTTTTTTTTCGTGCAGTGGTTTTTTTTTAGAGCTCAACTCAATGGTCCGTGGGGGGAGGGGCTGCATAAAATTTGGTGTGGAATGAGATCAAGGATGGGTCCAACAGGAATGAATCAAATATCATAATAATTTATAAATTTCTGTATGCAGGAATGCTGGAAAAGGCTCAAAATGGTCCCTTTAAGAAACGCTGAAATAATTGCGAAATTTTGAAAAAATGAAAAAAATTGCCCCAAATTCAAAAGATCGACTTCGAACCATGTATAACCAGATTGTTTTCCCATTACTAGATGCGATTAATGATGCACCAAATTTTATTCGCTCTAAGGACCTTCATATTACGAAGAACAGAATGGTGTTTATAACAAATGGCTTGTTTTTTTTGTGTAACAGGCAAAATATAGCGTCGGCGGGGTGACTAAACCTTTGGGGGTGATTCAGTCCACTCTTAAATAAAAAAAAATAATAAAAAAAAATTAAAAATTTTTTCGCTCATTTAATAGCCCCGCCTAGTACTACAAGTTTTATTAGATCATCTTTAATTCTAATTTTTTATATTTAATAAAAAATAATAATAAATAGTATAAATGGACTTCAATAGAATTCACTTGAAAAATGTGAGTTTTTTTAACTTGTTATAAAATGAAAAATTAATGGATTTTAATTATTTCATGTATACATCGAGTATGTTAGCCTCTAAACTGGCAAATAAATTTTTTTTCCAAACAGTATTAGTGGCAAATCACGGGCGCCTCACACCCTAACTTGGTCCGATTCACCCGCCGTAAAAATTATGAGGGTGACGGAACCGACCATTTTTTTGATTTACTTATTATTGACATTTATATTACATATGATTAAATTAAAATTAAAAATACTATGATTAAGTAAAAATTAAAATAAAATAAATTTATATAAAAAATACGAATTCCAAAAAGTGTCAAAATTATTGAGCGGAGAGGGGTGAACACTTTTTTTATTGCTTATTATATATCATTATTTACATTTTTATTACTTATTCCTTCCTTACATATTTTACATCTTAATATTACAAGTAAAAATTAAAATTTAATTTTCCCCAAATGTAAAAGAGGAATTTAAACAGGATGCCGATTCACCCCTCCAATGGTGTCCGATACCCTCCAAGTCAGGCTGAAATGAGCTTCTTAGTAAAACTTAATTTAAACTTTTTATTCAACATTACTTATTACACCTGTGTAATGATTACTTAGTATTCCCTTAGAGTTCATGAAGAAAAAAAATTTGAAAATTATATTTTGAAATATTTGAGTAAACTTTATTTCAATGAACAGTATGTAGATACACTTATAATACTACACAAGCTACCATATATTTTATTTAAAAAGAGGCTATGGGTAGTAAAATAATCCCTCCAGCAAAATTTTTAAATTATCAATACATTAGTAATTCCAGTCCGGCCGGAAATTTTTAAAATTCTGCCAACTAAAAAAAATGTCAAATTTCTGCGGACGAATTCGTACACCTCTACTGCAAAATGATGAAAAAGTAAACTTGGCAATTTTTCATGTCACCACACAAAAGATTCTCTTCTGTAGGCAGCATCTCCGTGTTTTCGCCTCATCCCCTCTTTCACAGATTGCAAATTTGAATTATCTTCGCTCCTTGATGACTGTGCATACTTAACAAAACTGTATCATAACCTGAACTATTGTCTAAAACTGAGACCTATCCTCATGATTGAAGCGTGCTGTAACTAGACATATCCTAAGATCAGATTTAATTACCATAAAGCCAGATTAACATGCCATCTATATTTCTTAACAGTCCCTCTCCTTGTGCCTATTTTGTAAATTAATAAATAAAGAAATTCCTGTCAATTTTTTTTAAAAAAAAAGTCTATGGGATTTTTTAAAACTTTGAGATGGTATAACTTTTTTTCCTAAAGAGACTGATCATCTATTTATTTTTTATTCTTCATTACTAATTTTTTTTTGTTATAAAAATCTGCTTAAAGGCCCTTACTGTAACTAATTAAAACATATACATTTATTATAAAAAAAAAAAAAATTAAAATGGTAATAGTAGTACAGAGGGGCTTCACCCCTGATTTTTATTAAAATTACAGGAAATACTCTAAAAAAAATTATAATGAATAAAAAAAAACAAATGTGGCGCTTTAAGAAAAAATACACCATCAAGTTGGTTTAAAACTCGCCAAGATCTTTCATTTTTGATCCATCCAGGTCTCATTTCAGGCCTCTAGTTCAGGTTAGTTGTAGATTACACAGAGAAAATATATGTATAGCTACTTAAAATTTTTATCATAACCTGAACTAGATGGCCCTAAAACGGTACGAGACCCACTAATTTTTTTTTTTTTTATAAGAAAGCCTATGAGAAAATTTTAAACTTTGAGAGGCTGTAAGCTGTTTTCCTAAAGAGAGTGCCACATTTATTTATTTTTATTCATTATTTGTTAAAAGTAGGCTATATCCTGTGATTTTTATAAAAATCGGGGGTGAAGCCCTCTGCGCTACTATTACCCTTAAAATTTTTAAAGATCACATTTTATACTATGGTTTTGTAATATATGTATTGTAAATTTTCCAAATTTCTCACTTTTTATAGTGTGCGATAAGATAGAATTCAGGTCAGTTTGACTATAACAAATGCCTATGGGATTATTCCAAACTTTGAGATTACTTTTTCTGAACTAAAATTCTGTAACTTTTTTTCCTAAAGAGACTGCTAGTCTTTTTTTTTTTATTCTTGATTATATTTTTTTATATCCTATGATTTTTATAAAAATCGGGAGTGAACTCCCTCTGCACTACTATTGCCATTATATTTTTTAAAGTATATTCTGTGATTTTTATAAAAATCAGGGGTGAAGCCCCTCTGTGTTACTATTGCCAAAAAAATTAACCATACTACAGAACAAATATTTTCTTACATAAAGATTACATGTCTTCTTCATTTTCTTATTGTGATCCCTGTCTACATATAAAGAATTTATTGGTTAGTACTATCAATAGGTGCAAATATTTTATAAACTTTTATCTCTGAGAAATCGACTTTCTACAGAAAACATTCCTAATTCCTTAATCCTTCTCATAGCTCTTACCATCAAACCCAGAAATCATCCTGTGGCTCTTACGTTGCACACTCTAGCATATCTATGTCCTTTCTTAAATAGGCCCAAACTTGTGCACAATCCTCTAATACTGGCCTAGCATAGCTTAAATTATACTCTAATACAGGGCCTAACATAATATTATACGCTTACTAAAACTTCTGCTCTTAAAAACTTACAATCAATATATACCTACATTAACTTATCTTAAGCTCCAAAACGCTGACTAGCACTGCTGAATAAGCTTAAATAACTTTAAATATTATAACTGGATGTTAAAATTTATAAAATAATTTAATAACCCAAAAAAGAACAAGTGCCTGGAAAAATTATAAGCCAGTTTGATGCCAAAGATACCGAATATATCGATTATATTTTTCAGCCGACATATCGATTTATTCTCTGCAAATTAAACGAGCACCGTGCCTTCTAGAAATTGAGCAATTTACTTCTTTAATAAATTAACAATTAATCAATAATATGTTATTTTTCAGACCGTCTGGAATGATGAGACATTTTGTCTGACTCGGATAGGAGGGATGTAGTCAGATATCAACAAAAAGAAGTAAGGCATATAGGAAAACAATTTCATGAAATTTAGCCTATGATGTATTTACTTTTCAAATTAATATTTATAAAAAGTATATGAAATATGTATAATAATACAGACAATACTAGTTTTTATGTTAAGGTTAATCTTTTAATAATTTTATTTTAAAAACTAAATAGAATATTTAAGTTATATACGAAAAACTTTTACTTTACTCGAAGCTTTATTTCCTCTGTTAAATCACCTCCACTGCTAATTCAGTACCAGCCATTATTAGTGTTTACTTTAAAAAAATTAATAGTATATATATATTAATATATATTATATATAATATATATATATATATATATATATATATATATATATAAGATATATATATATATATATATATATAATATATAATATTATATATATAATTTGGCGTCTGGGGCAGGAGGCTGCTAGCCCCACTGATGAAACCTAAGCAGCCTCAGAGAAGAAACGTCACTTTATCGTGACAACGCTTCAACTCTTTAACATCAAACATCCCTCTATTGAAGGTGTTCTCAAACTCTTCACTAACCCCTTCAAAAATTGGTGACCCTGGCAGAGCACCTGGCAATGAGGCCAACGAACATCAGCACAACCATCAAATCAAAGTTTCTTATACTGGGCCTATCTGTCGTCATCCTTGCCCCTTACCTGCTTCTCACTGCAGTGCGGTACCAAATGCACGTAAGAGTACAGATGGTCGAGCCTTCAGTGACCTTAATCTGTCACACCTGCTCTCTGCACCTGACACTTACTCGCTCACTAACGACGTCTCCTTCCCAAGTCCGGAGACGGAGTGTGCTCCGCATTGTCACTGGGAATTCTGTCGATCTAGCCAGAGCTCTAGCCCCACTGATGAACCTACTCCTCCGGGAAGAAAACCCACTTTTCGTTGACAACGCTTTCAACTATGAAAAGAAGCTTTGTGATCACAATTCAATTGACTTGGAGCCTCGCTGACGCAGAATTCGGAATGCTATTTTCGGAGATGAATCCCAATGTGCAGTATTGTCTTAAGAAGATGAATTGCGACGAGAAATGCACACATCACTTGACAGAATAATACACGAGACGACGTCCAGATTTCAGCAGCTTCAGGATTTAAGTGAGATGCTTTTGTTTCTGACGCCTTCGAAGTTGTTAGATCCCCAGTATGTATGTGATTTGGGTAGCACCCATGACGAGATCGATCTAACAGAATTTTTGGTGGAGAGACAACTCCTGCAGCAGTTCATCGGTGCTTCCGATAGACACGAAAGCTTTACGCAGAATGGACCACTGGTGCTTTTCCGATTTATCAAGGAGTTCAGTCTCGGGATTACGGTCCCAAATATTGTTATAATGCAGCGCTTGTTTTTAATTAACTCTAGTTATCAGCGTAGCAAGTTGTGAAAGAAGCTTTTCGAAGTTAAAACATGTCAAAAATTATCTTCGTTCCACTTTGACTCAGCTTAGGTTGTCGAATTTGACTATACTGTCAATCGAGCAGACAATGACCAACAGGTTGAGCTATGTTGGCGCTATCAAAGATTCTAAAGGCTCGAAAGATTTCTCTGAGTTCTTGATTTTCTTTTATGGTCTGCACCAGGACTACATAATCGTTCCGAAGCTTTGCATTATATGGTAATTTGCTATTTATTAAATTTTTTATTAGATTTCTATAACTAGCACTGGGCATGTCGATTCATTATTTAGAACTCTCAAAGTGTGGAATGCACCTCACAATACATAGGCGAAACAAATGACTTCAAAAGAAGACTCTATCAACATAAACATGATCTTTCTTATGACTCTCAAAACTCCGCTCTTACCACACATAGATCCAATCTCAACCATAACATCAGCATCAAAGATATGCGCCCCATCCTACAGGTACTCGACCCCACCAAACGCAAACTCATAGAATCACTATGCATAAAAAATCTTCACTAATTTTAACAATACAAAAGGGAGAATATTCAGTTTGATTCCACACTTAACAAACATTCTTGTCCACCACACCTTTTTTCAATAAATAATAAAAATTTGACTTAATCTAATCTACTTCTCATTTTAACAATATTACATAAATTTACAAAATTCATTAAATTTTATTTTATGTCTATCTAAGCACTTAAAATCCAGATAAAATAAGGATTGAAAGCTCACGTTCACAAACATCTTATGAGACCCATGTAAAATACTTTTAGAACTATTATTCTTGCAGTATTATTGGATTTAATATTTAACAGCCCTTGATTACTATTACTATATATTTATATATATATATATATATATATATATAAGTATATATTATATAGTATATATATATATATATATATATTATTATATATATATATATATATTACTCATATATATGATATATATATAATAATATATAAATATTATATATATATATATAATATATATATATATATAAACTAATATACTACTATATAAGACTCATATATATATATAATATATTATATATATATATATATATATATATATTATAATATAGAATATATTATATATATATAAATATATATATTTAATATATTATATAGTATATATATATATACTATATATATATATATATATATATACACTATATATAAATATAGTTTTATTATTTTTTTCGTCTTATATTTATAATATACATATATAATATATATATATACTTACTATAATATAATATATATACTATATACTATATATTATATACTATATATATAATCATAACATATATACAAAAAATATTTAAAGACAAATTATGTACTATATTATAATAAAATACTATATACTATATTATATATATAATTATCACATATAGTATTATTATAAATATATCGTTGTATATATATGTCAATATATACTATGTTTTATATATTTTTTTCATATATAATATATATACTTTACTATATATCATTATAATACTAGATACGTAGTAATATATATCGTATTGCCATATATGAGGTAATCCTCATTGAGACAGCACGTAAGCTGTTTTAGCTGAAAACATTGCTTACTATTTGCAATTTCAATTATCAATTTCAAATTTTAAACTTATTCTTCTTTGGAATTTCACATCAGTGTGAAAAACTATAATTTTATAATTATTTTATTACACGAAGGATTAATATAATCTAGGATCAAACTTTTTTATACCCCGTTCAGACGGTCTAAAATGCCTACAATTTACACCCAAATTCAAAATTCCGTCAATGCAACGGAAATGGAATAAAATTCCTCGAAAAAAAACTAGGAAGTTTATCTCTTCTTTTTCAGCTATTTTGCTATTTCTCAGATATTAGTTTTCCCCCGCGGAAAGTATTTCTGCTTTGGTAGGGATTAAAAGTCTCTATTTCTATTTAAACTTTAAGTTATATTTCTAAAATAACTGCTTTAATTATTACAATAAGACCGATAAATTTTCCTTATGATTTTTACAATTAAATTAATTAACTAACAGTCATAAAAAGTTAACTTATTTAGCATAACGTAACCGTCTGAACGTGGAACAATGTTGAGAATATATCCTGGAACATTAAGAAGAGATGAAAACTTGCACATTTTTTCTGGGGTAATTTTCCTATAATGTGAATAAGGTTTTAGAGAATAATGTCAGAGATTATCTGAAACATTTCTCAACATTGTCATCTTGTCCACTATCAATATAAAATTTTTGCAAACTTATTCTGAAAAGGTTTCTGGCCTAATGTGGGTGTTAGAATCTGAATAACTGCAGAGACCACCCTCCAAAACGTCACCTAATATACTTTAAAAAGAAGTGAAGAATCTTAAAATTATTAAAAAGAAAAACATTTTCAAACATTTGAGATTCCTATAATTCTGGTCCAGTAATGATTATTTAATTATCGTTACCGATACCTTTATCGTTATCGCTGTTACCGTTAAGAAGTTATATTTTGATGCTATTAAAAAATAATGTTACAGGAATTCTTTTCTTCGGAATGGTTCAAATTAAAGTTGAACGAGAACAACGTTTTCCCGCAACGCACGAAGCTATGAGCAAAAAAATCGCACCGACCTTTATTTCTTGCAACCCCACCGTACCGACCAGGACGTTGAAATTGCGTCCCTCACTACAACACTCTGCTCCAATGTGTCGACAATATATATATATATATATATATATATATATATATATATATATATATATATATATATATATATATATATATATATATATATATATATATATATATATATATATATATATATATATATATATATATAACCTTATGAATTTCATGGATCAGTGAATTTTTTTTTTTAATTTTATATATTGTTAGTATATGTTACTAGCAATTATTAAGATGCTGATAAGAATGATACGAAATTTGAAAATATTAAGAGTTAAATAATAAAGTAAGCAAAACGTTCATTTTGCAGGAGAAAGAAAACGCATTAAAGTGCTAAAACGTGAAAGGGTAAAAAATATTGTTTTGGTTTTAAATTCTTT
>JABUQX010013187.1:5000-7500 GCA_015478945.1 Trachelipus rathkii | reverse complement strand
CGTCAGAAAAGCCTTGAACAAAATACTAATTAAAAAAGGCTTTTTCATTTAATGATAGATATTAATCGTATATCAAAAGGTTCATATTACATAAAGCCTCTAATTTGTATTAATTAGATCTGACAGCTATCATATCAAATATTAATCAAATACACGCGTATATATATATATATATATATATATATATATATATATATATATATATATATATATATATATATATATATATATATATATATATATATATATATATATATATATATATATATATATATATATATATAAATATATATAAGAGGAAGGATGGTTTGAGGTGAGTTCAGGAGTGAGACAGGGCAGTGTGCTCTCGCCCCTGCTATTCATATTATACATGGATTACGGACTGAAGAGAATATGTAGACAGGTGGACAATGAGCACACACTACTATACGCAGATGATGCAGCATTGATAGCAGGCGAGGGGGCGGATCTGCAGGAAATGTTGAACAGATGGGATGCCCAAATGGGAGAAATCGGTATGAAGATGAATACGGAGAAGACGGAGGTAATGAGAATAGCTAGAGAAAGAACAGAATTGAACATCAATATAGAAGGAAGAGGACTACAGCAGGTGGATAAATTCAAATACTTGGGAGTGATGATGGAGGGGAGAGGAGGTCAGGGAGGGTGATAGGTGAGAGGATAAAGAAGTTCTCTCAGAACGTAGGAGCATTATACCCAGTACTGAAAGAAACAGCTATACCAAAAGAAGTGAAAATGGTGATATACAAAACAATACTGAGACCATTACTAGTGTATGGATCGGAATGCTGGGCACTGAACACAACACAAATGAGAAGAGTGGAGGCGGCGGAGATGAGGGTGCTGAGATTGATTGAGGGAGTTACCCTGAGAGATAGGCGGAGAAGTGAGGAAATACGGAGAGAGCTGAGAATTGGATCAATAATAAACATATACAACAGAATCAACTGAGATTGTATGGGCACCTCAAGAGAATGGAAGAGGGAACTGGACCAAGAAAGATGCTGGAATGGACGCCAGTGGGCCGTAGACCTGCGGGCAGGCCGAAGAAAAGATGTAAGGACGCGGTGGAAGATGCGATGAACGCCAGAGGAGTGTCTATGGTGGATGTGGAGGAGAGAAGAATGTACGAGGATTGAAACCCACTGGAGGAGGTTCTAACTCTTTCCTTCCTCTACCTCAATTTCCTCTCAACCACATTAAAAATATTTTTCCAAAAACTTTACGTTTCACTTCCTCTGATATCCTCCCTCTTAAAAAAACCCTTAAACCACACATTTATCAACCCATCCCTCCTGCGGAACTCTCCCAGTGTGTTTACAAAATTCCCTGCAAGGATTGTAACTCCCTTTACATTGGTGAAACCCATGATCTTACACGCCGCCTTTATCAACACAAACATGACCTTCTACACGACAATCAAAATTCTTCCCTGACACTCCATCGTTCTACCTATAATCATTCCATTAACATTAACCAAATGACACCTATTTTACATGTACAAAATCTACAAAAACGAAAATTCATTGAATCCTTCTGCATCATCAATTCAAATAATTTCAATAAACAAAAAGGTGATTATAACATAGACACAATACAAAATAATATTCTGAGCACCACACAATTTTTAAAAAAAAATTAAATTATCCAATCTTTAAAATATTACATAACTAAATAATTTTTACTTTTTTCATGTTAGTTTATAATATACTTCTTCTGAAGGAGGTTCCAGCTTAGGAACGAAAGCTCAAGAATATATATTTATTTAACTTGTAAATGTAATTATTTTTCTTAACTGATTCCTTCTAATCTTTTCAATAAGGCCCTCCTACTGATATATATATATATATATATATATATATATATATATATATATATATATATATATATATATATATATATATATATATATATATATATATATATATATATATATATATGTTCAAGGATAAATATTATTATAAATAACATATATTGGTTTTCAAGAATTAGATTTCTTTATTTTTATTTAATTATATATATTATTCTTATATATATATATATATATATATATATATATATATATATATATATATATATATATATATATATATATATATATATATATAATATATATATATCTATATATATATATATATATTATATAATGTATATATATATATATATATATATATATATATATATATATATATATATATATATATATATATATTATATATATATATATATATATATATATATCAGGCGCGGCTCGTCCTAAAAAATATTGGTAGTTGCATTTTGCATTTTACTCACACACACAATATATATATATATATGTTTTAATATATATATATATATATATATATATATATATATATATATATATATATATATATATATATATATATGTGTGTGTGTGTGTGTGTGTGTGTGTGTGTGTGTGTGTGTGTGTGTGTGTGTGCGCGTGAGTGCGTGTGTGTTTCAAAAAAGAGAGCAT
>JABUQX010013186.1:77500-85603 GCA_015478945.1 Trachelipus rathkii | reverse complement strand
ACACACACACACAAGAGATCCTTTAGAGATATCTATGAATAGTGGTATCCCTCAGAATTTCTTTCTATCCAGCAACAACTCTTTTTTCTAATTTTTGCAGTAATGATTTAATCTGTTACAGTCTATTATCCAATCTTGGGCTGATAATTCCACTTAGGCATTACTCCTTTTCAATTGAAAGACTAGACGACATATAAACAGCATTATGATTCCTTGGAGGGTGAGGCTTGAAGCATCTCTTCCTTTGATCTTTCTCGTACCAATAGTTGTGCTAAAGAAAAAATGGTTGTTTTCAATGCTTTAATAAATCAGTTTCTTCATCTATCTACTTGATATAATCTTCCACACAACTACAATATCTTCTTTGAAAACACTATTCCTAACCTCCTTCTTACATCACATCATAAGCATATTATTTTTTTTTCTCGTAATCTGTCTTAGAAGACCACAATTATTGTCTTTTTTTAACCAGGGAGCTTCTAGAAGTTAGGCGTTCCTGAGAGCCTTCGAAAACTTCTACTCACCACCTCAGTTGCTAGCTCTACATAAGGGCGTTATTCGCCCTTGTATGGAATTTGAATCACTTATCTGGGGTAGTTCCAGACATATTTCTTCCCTTGGTAAACTATAGTCTAGTGCTTGTTGGCTTGTTGACTCTTCTATTCTCACTAACTGTCTCAATCTGCATTATAATTTACATTTCTTTTCTCTATTTTTCATCAATAAATCCAAGCTGTCTTCATACGTTGATTCTGCGACTCTTATTTCAGACAGTCTGCATCCTTTCTTCGTCCCAACTCTCTCTGATCCAGACTAAATTGCCATGCCCAATTTTATACGTACTCAACTGGTAGAATCTGGAACACACCAAAAACACCTATTTTATCTATTTTCCCACCTTTCTTTGATTTGCACATTTTAAAAGCCATCGTATATCGAAGCATGTCAAGGCTTTAATTTGGTCCTGCTTTGAAATTCTTCCAAACTCCGGTGGACAGTGGATAAGCCTCTGATATTTTCCACTGGAGGATATATATCGTATATTATATATATATATATTATATATATATATATATATTATATTATATATATATAATATATATATATATTATAATATCTATATATATATATATATATATATATATATGTTATATATACTCAATTTCAAATTATGAAAGATTTAAAAGAAAATGTGTGCTGTGCAGTTTGAAATAAATTTAAAAGTTTGGGAAAGATAAACTGTTTGAAGAAATCCCCCCCCCCCTCTCAAATATAACTTTGGAACTAATCCCTAAAAATGTTTATTTACTTTAACATCTCAATAGCAGTTTTCTAACTCAAAGAAAAATTCATTAGAAGTTATTAGTTTTTGATTATTGTTATCGTTTGTTGATGCTAGATTTTTTTTTTTAAATTGTATTACTAATATTTTCCTTTCATTTATTTGCTATATAAATATATAATTAGGATGTATTAATGCTACATGCTTTAAGTTATGGCACTTTTTAGTACTGCCTTTTATTACAAAAGCAGAGGAAAAAATATAAAAACCATAGAAACAATAAAAAAAAAAACTTTTTTTTAGATGATTTGAACCAAAGAAACCATGTTGATTTAAACTAAAGAACCCTTTATATATATAGTAATTATATAAAATATATATATAATAATTATTTATTTAATATTAATATATTTAAATAAGTATTTCGAGGAATTTTTGAGTTAAATTATTAAATATATATACTATATATAATATATTATATATAGTATATATTATATATATATAATATATTATATATATATATATATATATATATATAGGTAGATCAGGTGGCGTATTCGCAGGGGGGTCAGTTGGGTGCTATGCCCCCCCCGAAATTTTTCTAAACACTAAAAAAATTTAAGTATCATATCTGTTAATAATATAAAGTGCAGAGGTTAAATTAATTTATATAATTCGTCGCTGTCAGAAACAAATCTCGTAAGTCCTTTAGTTAAACTAAACTTGAAGCCATCAAGAAATGCAACATTAAGAATTTCAGCAGATTTTTGAAGAATGTGTAGCGGAATCAGAGCTGGGTATTGAAATTGTTGTACCAAGAATTAACAAGTTCCAAAATACAGACCCAACATTCCCTACTTCCGACCCACAAACTATTAATGTACCATCCATTTTTATACCATTTTTGGATGATTTAATATCGGCATTAGGAGAGAGGTTTTAAATCAAAGAAATTATATCTCCCTTGCAATTTGTCATACCGAACAGGTGTAATGTGCCATATGAGAAGATAAAAGATTGTGTAACATTTTACAAGGAAGATCTCGAAAGCCTAATTGAAGATTTAGTAAAAGCAAAATGGGATTTATGGAAGTTGAAATGGCATCACAGCACAGATCGTCGCAAAAACAGCAATAGATTGGTATTAGTTTCTTGTTCTCAGTCCAATTTCAATTATTACATCTTGTTGCAATGCTGGCAATTTTTACCCGTGTCCACTGCTTCAGTAGAAAGAAGCTTTTCAACATAAGACCTTCCTTGAAAAGCTACTTTTGAGCAAAGACTATTGAGATGAAAGACCTACTGGAACCTTGCCGTTCTCTACATACATCGAAATATTGACACAAAAACTGAAAATGTTATCTCGGACTTTGCTCACTCTCATGCCCGGCGATTAAATTTAACAATTTAGTTAAGATGATTTTAGTAATTTATATAAATTACTCCATTTCTTCTTAGAAATTTAATATTTGGTCCTTCCACTTTATATAATATCTATATATTATTAATATTATATATATATATATATATATAATATATATATATATATATTATATATATATATATATTTATATATATATATATAATATATATAGTATATATATATAAATGAATTTTTGTCTGGCCCCAGCGTAACTGTACTTTCTTGATGTTTGCACTGATCATTTGCTTACTGTATATTATAAACTTTTTCCGTGTGTGATAGTTTAAATTTTGAAGGTTGGTACCGGGCGAATGCATATTTATCTGTAAATGCAGCTTTAAACGCTATCTATTATATTTATTTATTATTTTGCCCTTTAATGTACTTCACAATCACACACAATTTATTTAAAACTATTTTTATTAATTACACATATTAAGATCATTAAAACAATATAAGGATAAATTTATAATCCTAACAGTTAAGGAACACAATATTTCGTTCCTTTCTGGAACCTTTTTCAAGTGTCTCTGTCGGAAGTTCAATTTACTTTTTTTCCTGAGTTACTCTTTGTCCAATTTTTTTAGTTGGTTAATTTTTTATCTATTTTTCTGTAATATTTGGTTGATATTACAGAAAAATAGACAAAAAATTAACCAACTAAAAAAATTGGACAAAAAATAACTCAGGAAAAAAAGTAAATTGAACTTCCGACAGAGACACTTGAAAAAGGTTCCAGAAAGGAACGAAATATTGTGTTCCTTAACTGTTAGGATTATCAATTTATCCTCTATTTGTGAAGTGTTCTCACTAAATGTTGCTAATACTTCACAAATTCACTTTTGGATGAAAATACTGATTTTTGACTGGTGTATTTATTTTATTGTAAAGATGCAAATGTGAAAGTTGCATCTTTTACATATATATTATGATATATTAAAGTATTATACTTACTATTTATATATGGTTATAAAGTATTATATATATTATATAATTATATATATATATCAGTCTGTTATTGTTCTCCTTCATCTTATTTATGGTTCTATTCTATATTGTTACTATTATATGGGTTGATTCGTAATATTATGAAGTTAAATTATTTTTGGGGTTATATTGTGTGTTAGAAGTTTCCATTTTTATTAATATATTTGTGTTTGTACTATTAGTATTTATCTTCTGAGCGATTGCAAATTTGACTTCGAGAAATTTAACCCGAAGCTATGACAAATTGATTACAGCTGAAAGCTTATCTAAGGCTCTTCATTGGTGATGTCTTCCAAATATATAATATATATATATTTAAATTATATATATATTATTATTTATACTATATATATATATATATAAAGTAATATATATATATATATATAATATATTAATATATATAATATATATAATTATATATATAATAATTTATTTAAATGTGTCTCTGTTTTTAAGAATTGCATATAAATGAATCTATTTTCATTATTTGGATTTTTCCTTTTAACATTACTAAAATAGGTATATATTATATAATATATATTTATATATATATATATAGTATATATATATATATATTATATTATTATATATATGAGTATATATATGAGATATATATATATAATAGTGATGTAGTAATATAATATATATATATATTATATAGTATATATAGTATATATTATATATATTATATATATATATATATATGAGTATTATATAGGTGGACATAGTATATATGTATATATATATATATTATATATATATATATATATATATATATATTATTATATTATATATATATATATTATATTATATATATATATATGTATATTATATTAATGTTGTGTGTTGTGTGTATATAGTATATATTGATATATATATTATATATTATATATATTAATATATATATATTATATATATATATATATATAATATATATATATTAATATAATAGTAATATATATATAAATTATATATAGTATATAATAGTATTATAATATATATATATATATTATATATATATTATTTATATAACTATTATTATTATAATATATATAATTATATATATAATATTATATATTATATATAATTATAGATTTATATATATATATATGTATATATATATATATATTTTGATTATATATATATTTATATAATATATATTATATATATATATATATATATATATATATATATATATATAGTATATATATATATATATATATATATTATATAAATTAAAGTTGATATATATATATATATGACTGTATATATATTATATATATATTATTAAGATCGGACTTATAATTAGCTTCCCAATTTAATTTGATAAAAGGTTCTAAAGTACTTATTATTATTATTATGTAGTTATTATTATTGATTATTTATTATTATTATTATTATTAACTTTATTATTATTTAATTATTAGCAGTATAATTCATTTTAATTATTATTATCTGTTATAGCAATGTTGCATTCTGGGATAGTCGTTGCAATTCAATAAAAGAGTCAGCACAGACCGTTTTCGACCCGCCATCATTAGATCTGTTCTTTTTTAAATCACCACTTGGGAATTATTATAATCTATTTTAATATTTATTTATAATATTTATTTATATTTATTATTTATTTATAGTCTATTTCTGTTCTTTATCTTTCGTACTATATTTCTTTAAATTGAAAATAATTTATTAATTTCTTTTAATATTAATTTATTTATTCATTTATTTTCCTATTTATTAATTTATTATTCCATTTATTTATTTATTTTATTTTATTTTTTGTATTTGTTATTTATTAGTCTATTTATTTATTTTATTATTTACTTGCTAGTTTCTTTATTTATTTACCGACTATTTTTTTTTACTCTTTCTTTATTTACTTATTTAATTTTTATTTATTTATTTATTTTTTTTTAAATAGTTTTTTTTTTAATTCGTTTGACCGTAAGCGGAAAGATGAGTTTTATTTTAATCCCATTCGTGATTTTGTCAACGAAATTTTGCAGTGAAAGTACTTTAATAATACTTGCTCTCTCAGGCTCTGCAAATATTATTCCACATATACACACACACTCATATGAGTAATGTGTATGTTGCATTGTAAACATGGACAGCACACTATGCGGTTGTATATGTGTTTGCATACAACACTTGTAACACACAGTAAACAAGTGTCAGTTGTATAATGCAACATACACACCTCGTATGAAATGTGTATAGTTGCTGTATACTGACACTCATATACTGTGTGTAGAAATGTAATGTTCACATAACTATAAATTGTGTATTAATGTGTTAATTGTGCACATACAATCAAACACTATGTATGAGTGTATATACACAATACAACCACTTTCTAACTACATAAGGCTCTATTTACATTTGCCATATCATGGGCGTAGGGTGGGTGATTTTTAATTGGTTGCACAACCCACTCTCCTAGAAAGTTTCGATGATCAATTTTTACATGATCGAAAATTTCCTGTTCTAACCGCAACATTTTCATTTAAAACTAAAAAGCTAAATAAAATTCAAATATTAATACACTAATTATTTTTTACTCTATACCCATATTATGTATGTGTACATACATACATACAGATATAATATTACATATGTGTATAAATATAATCAGATAAACAAGCTTGTCGTTTGTCAGGAGTGAGGTAGGATATTATTATATTATATTATATAAGTATTATATATATATATTATATTATATAATTATAATTTTATATATTATATATGTATTTTTATATATATATTATATATATATATATACAGTGTATATATATATTTTTTTGTGGAGAAGGTCAAGAAAGTCACAAGCTGCCTGGTAGAGTTTAGAGATTTGGCAGGGTGTGTAAAAGGAGAGGTTTGAAATAAATTTGTAGATAAGAGTATGAGTGAAGGAGTTCGGAGGTGTGAGTTTTGTTAGATGGTGAGCAACTGATAACAAAGTTCTGAGTGTTAAGATTGTTATTAATTGTTGCATTGAAAGGGAACGGACGATGCTAGAGTTGTAGTAGTAAAGTTGTGATGGTAGGAAATGTGGTTAGTGGAATTAAATCTGGTGGATGTAAATGGGACTAAGTCCTTGAGTGCGCTAGGGTTTTACATGAGGGTAAGTGTTGTAACTGGTGTTTAAGTATAAGTAGTGACTTTGTCTGGAATAATAGAGGTATAGATCTAAAGTACAATGTGTTCAGATGGACAATCTTAAGGACTTGTTAGGTGTGAGAAGATTTGATAAAATTAGAAATGAACGCATTAGGGAGTTGCGTAGTGTGAAGTAAGGAGTAAATAAGAAAATAAACGAGAGTACATGGAGAATGGTTTGGTGATATGAAAAGGATTGATGATAGTCGGTTGGTTAAGCGGATGTATATGTGGTGAATGGCTGGGATATCGATCATCTGGAAGACTGAAGAAAAAGTGGATTGAGTCGGTAAAGGGATGCCTGAAGGAGAAGAATCTAGGCTTGGTAGAGCGAAAGAAGTGTATAATAGAGTGAATGGCGGGATTTTGTGAGTGGGTATGGTTGTGGGCCCTGGCAGCAAGGAAAAGGATGAACCCTACATTTGACGATAGATGCCACAGTGAGGGTCCGTCGCATTCTCGTGAAACCTATAGCGTGGATTTTTCTGACTGCGATGAGTTTCACTTAAGGGTATAAAGGTGACGGTAATTGGGAGGGGGGACTTTCTTTCCGACTTGCGTTATATTTTTCTACTAATTTTCTGTTTCCGGTGCATGCGACGCACCTCACCCGTCTACATCTATGGGAAGAGAGATTGATGATGATAATATTGATGATGCATTGTATATATATATAGTGTATATATTATATTATATATTATATATATAATTATATATATATATATTATATATATATATATATATATTATTATATAGTGTGTGTGTGTGTGTGTGTTGTAGATGCGATGCGTGTGTGTGTTTTGCCCGCGCGTGTTTTGAAGCATGTTTTTTTAGTAAAGGACAATTTGTAATTTTTCACTTAAAAAATAAGATCATTTTTTGTAAACTTTTCGTTTTAATTCAATTAACTTTTTCTTGATTTAATTGAAGTCTTCTCCTCCGACATGAGAAAGTCTAGACAGTTAGAAATAATTAAGTAATTAACCTCAACATTAATTCACACAATAATTGTACACATGTGTTTATAAACTCACATCCATGCCATATATACATACATAGTAGAATACATAAGAGGTGAGAAATATAAATAAAACATTCCTTATGTAAATATACTGTAACACAATGAGAATTTCCATCTCATCTCATCCACATTTAAAGTTTTTCCGAGGGGGAGGGGGCGGGAGCTGGAGGCAGATCTTACCTAACCATTTTCGGGTATAGGGAGTATTTGGTGCCCACTTCAGTGGTGATT
>JABUQX010013186.1:45000-57500 GCA_015478945.1 Trachelipus rathkii | reverse complement strand
ATTATTATTATTATTATTATTATTATTATTATTATTATTATTATTATTATTATTATTATTATTATTATTATTATTATTATTATTATTATTATTATTATTATATCAAAGTCCTTTCAATTATAATAATAATATAATTTGTAATTAGAATTATACAACTTTGTAATATTATCTTAATTTTAATTGAGTAAATCTCTTAAATAGAATGATTTTTTTTTTTTGCAGACTTACCAAACTCTTGACGAAGAGCGGCTCAATTTTGAAACCTTTTTAGATCGTTGTTTAAAAGAGGTTTGCTATTATTATTATTATTATTATTATTATTATTATTATTATTATTATTATTATTATTATTATTATTATTATTATTATTATTATTATTATTATTATTATTATTATTATTATTATTATTATTATTATTATTATTATTATTATTATTATTATTATTATATTATCATTATTATTTTTAACTATATTTTCATTATAGTGATGTAACGAGTTAGAGTCCCGGACTTGGTGGGGGCTCTGCCAATTTTCGCGAACTCGGACTCGGACTCTGTCAAATTCATTCCATGCCATTGCCAAATCTAACAATAAGTAACATGTGCCTGAAAAAAAATTTCCAGCCATTTTTTGGCTAATTATGTGCTTCCTTATATTGTGAATTTATAAATTTAAAGTGCATAGAAGCGAAGAGGGTATAATGGCATATGCAATTAATTTGACTGGTACAACAATCCTATGCTACTGCCTAGACAGGTGTATATTATGAAAGGGCATCAAATAAAAACTTCTTTAAAAAAATAAATATATAAAAAGATTCAGTAAAGCCTGAAGCAGAATGTTTTTTTTTTTTTATATATAAATTAACAGTCACAGAATAATTAAAATAAATTTGTTGCAATACTTCTATGACGACCAAAATAGTTGTGAAATCGATAAAAATATGTTTTAGAATAAGTCTTATTGAGCACGTTTATGACATGCTTTTGATTGGAGTTTCCTTAAAATTTTTACTTATTTCAAATAAATGACAATAAAGTGTAGGTATTGACAATTCAATTTGTTTTCGTCTATCGTGGCTCAATCGACAGAGCGACGAGTCGCATGGGCAAGGGCCCGGGTTTGGATCCCTAGACCGATCCTAGGTAGAAATTACCTAGAGAAGTTCCTCCTTTGAATAGTATGCGCCTGGTGTGAAATTCCTTTAACATATAAAAAAAACATACCAGACCAATATTGGAACAGACTAGACTTAGCAGATCACGATAGACCATTACGCTAATTACCTTATCCCTGCTGATGGAGAGTAAAAATCCAGCTGATGGAGAGTAAAAATCCCGGCTGATGGCAACATCCGCTGATGGCAGGTATCATTCATTTAATGGGGGCCAGGCCTTTGAGTACTCAGCAATTATGGGATGAGAAAACCGGGAGCTTTAAAAGCTTTGAAACGTTCTTTTTGGGAACGTGGATGGCCTAGTGGTTAGAGCGTCCGGTTGCATTGTTAACTCACGCGGAGTCCAATGTTCGAATCCCGCTGATGGAGAGTAAAAATCTCCTTGACTCATTTACGTCTAATTATTATTAATATTTTAAACTTTAACGTTTGAATATATTTTAAATGTACAGTAGGTATACAAAACAGAAAGAATAATTAGCTGCATATCGCATTAAATCATGCACTGCTATTTACAGTAATCTGAATGATGAAATGAAATATTTTGTCTGACATTATTCACTCCAGTACTAATACACTAATTTTGCGTTCACTCATGAGTTGATTAAAAACATTTTTATTGCTTACACAAAAAGACAGAAAATTGTAAAACTAACAACCTTGATGTTGGTTTGGATTTAGATGTCCAATTGTACTATATTTCGTATAGTTATATAAACATCGGAAATTCATGATAATATTTTCAATTCATTATATTTAAAATGGACCCAATAAAATCATCATTTGTTTCTAATATTTATAATTCTGGTATTGTAATCAATAATTTGAAAGAGATGTCGCCTTTAAAATTTCTTCCAAAGTGTTATTATGGGAGTGTTGTATTGCTTATAGACTTGCTCTTTTAAGTACTGTAATGAAAATAAACATCTTAAGTTGTAATTATAAGTTAAGGGGTTAACAATAACTATTTCAAAGGAAGACAGGTCTATAAAGACTTATTCAACCTATCTATACAATAGTCACCGAACGTAAGAAAAGAAATCATAGATTTATATTTAATAAAATAATCTCGTTAAATGATCATATTTTGACTATCTTGCACGTCCATTATACGTTTATACCAGTATGTTTTCTTTTGTTGTTATAATGATATTGTAATCTTCTGATTCTGAGAAGTTCACTCTTCTACAGCTGAGAGCTCCGACAGTTAGTCTAATTCCATGGATTCTTCAGTGATCAAAGATTGTGCATTGATCTTAGAGAGGAAATCAAAATTAAATTTATAGTTTTATAAAGACGCAATAAAATTCTTCTATCTGATCATCAATTCTTATTTCAGAAATATTTTAATGGTATTCCAAATATTTCTTTGCTTTACCTTAAATATATTTAACACTTACAGTTCAAGCTAACTATTAGTGAAAATATGATACAAGATTTATTTGTGGTGGTGTATTTGAATTCCTTCACATGCATGGTTACATGAGGGGGGGGGGTGTCATTTAGAAGACATCTTGAGAAGACAACATAATTTGTTTATTTAATTTAAAAGTTTAATCCACAGATCTCTGATCACTTCACTAGTGAATAAAATACCTTATTGAATTGTTTAAGCACAAAACTAAAGATTTAGATCCAAAACCCCAAAGTGTATAATCAACTGCAAAGGACAATAAAATATTGTATTAGTAGAAGTCAATCGATAAAAAGATCATATTTCATTTTTAGAAGAAAAAAAATGACTTAGGACTCTACCTTTAGCGACTTCACATTTCCTTTCAACAGTCTCTAATTTAGTTTGATCTTGTTGTATATGTATTTTTCTATTTTGCTATTTGAAAGAAGTTTGAGGAAATCTAACTTTAATTCATTCTATACTCTGTAGTATGCTACATGTTATATTATTTTTTCTACTATTAATTTTGTTTTTCAGTTAAACGATATTTTACATACACTGCCTAAACTCACATTTCTCTTGGTGATTTAAAATTTGTATTATTATTATTATTATTATCATTATTATTATCATTATTATTATTATTATTATTATTATTATTATTATTATTATTATTATTATTATTATTATTATTATTATTATTATTATTATTATTATTATTATTATTATTATTATTATTATTATTATTAGTTTATCATTATTAATGTTTAAAAACTCTCAGGTTTAAAAATCACGTAGGGAAGATAAGAATTTCACGATTGTTTAAATATTTTGAAGAAAACATTTCAGTTTTGTTTTTGTTTTTTTATTTACGTTTAATAATATTATTTTATCATTTATAATATTTGGGTTTTTTATTTCCTGATCCCAATTTTACAAAAATTGAAAAAGGTAATAAATTATTTTTAAATATATATATATATATATATATATATATATATATATATATATATATATATATATATATATATATATATATATATATATATATATATATATATATATATATATATATTCACTTAATATATATATATATATATATATATATATATATATATATATATATATATATATATATATATAAAATATATATATATATATAAATAACAACTTTTTGAGTCTTTTCTACTACTTTTCGGGTTCCTGTGAGCTCCAACCTCTAAAAAGTTAACTTTACTACTTTTGGATAGTAGAATGAAAACTACTACTTGTAGTAGTCGAAACGCTTTTTAGTTTAGTAGTAAAATGAACTTTTGTTCAGTTGTATAAATGACAACTTAATTTTAACTACTTTTTTCTACTTTAACTAATAGTAGAAAGAGAAGTAGTAAATTTTACTACTGATTTGAAGCGTTATATTTACTACTTGTGTAGTTGTCATTGCGTGATTGTAAAATATATTCCACGCATTGACCACCATCATTATCAGCAACTTGAATTTACTTCAATACCTTATATTATTACGTCACATCACGTCATTGAACTCATATTGATATTGATCCATATTGATTCGATCACCGGCCACTCTGGAGTGAGGATTCGAACTCTCACCTCTTTAGCTTCCTGCATATTGTCTAACCACTAGACCATGGCGGATAATAATATTGCACGATAAAAATTAAATTTTATATATTCGCTTATCTCGTATATATATATATATATATATATATATATATATATATATATATATATATATATATATATATATATATATATATATATATATATATATATATATATATATATATATATATATATATACTATATATTTATATATATATATATATATATATATATATATATATATATATATATATATATATATATATACTGCTATATATATATATATATATATATATATATATATATATATATATATATATATATATATATATATATATATATATATATACCAGCATATATACCTCCCATAGGGCTCCCCTTCAGGGGGGTGTTGGCCCATAAAAAAGACAAAATTCTAGAAGGATCAATTCTGAATTGTTCCTAAAATGTTAAAAAATAAATATAAACATAAATATATACAGGGAACCCCCTTCCGGAGGGGAAGGGGGTCCAGCCTGAAAAAAGAAGAAATTGACGAAATACATAAGAGAAGTGGAGAAAGGAGACGGATTCGTAGTCAGAGAAGGAAAGAGTTGGAGAAGGAGTCTGAGTCAGTGTCTAAAACCTACTAAAACAGTGTTTATATTATTTCAACAATGATATTATAGCTATTACAAAAATTAAACCTACTTCCAATTATATTTTCTATAGTAATAACAACAACCTATAGTACTTAAATTTCCTTTGATAATTTTACCAGCAAATATGGAGTAAATATTTTTTCACTGGTAGTCAAAATAACATACAAAAATAGTAATTGTAACAATTACTAAGTAGTCGCCTAATTTATTAAATCGGGTTTTATAATTACTACGATATCGGTGTTGTTTGTAAATGTTATGTAGTAGAATTTACCACTATTGGGGTTACAGAATGTTAACCACTTTCGGAAAAATATTTAAACTACTAAAAAAGTCAAACCTACTCCATATGAAAGTTCATTGAACAACTCAATAAATAGTAAAAATTTAACCAGGTAAATTCGTAACATAAACTACCGGGTAGTAAAATGTACTAAAAAAATAGTTAAATACTGCTTACTACTTCTAGTAGTTAAAATTTTACTACTAATTTTTCTATATAAGTGTATATATATATATATATATATATATATATATATATATATATATATATATATATATATATATATATATATATAAAAATATATAAACAAATTAATATATATATAACAAAAAAACAAATATATATATATCATATATATATATATATGCAACTAACTATATATACATATGGGATCAAGTTCAGGTATGTGTTTAAAGACTCCACTGTTATATGCTTTGAAATTGTAATATCTTTATATCAAGTTTTACCGCAAGATAAGTCATTTATCAATATTTATATACTCTATATACCTTAAAAATCAAGTGCAAATCGATTGATACCAAGCAGTTAAAAATGCAGAATCTCTAGAGAGAAGCGAAATGATAATATATACTATTGAAAATATATTTTTCTTTTATATCCTTCTTAGGGGGTTCGAGCCGCCGGTAGGCCGAGAAACCCCGACTCTATCCATCGTTCTTGTTTACCCGTGGGTATTTGTCCGTTTTAAAAAGAAAAAAATTCAACATTTGGCAACTTTCCGTCTCACTCGGGAGTAAGCCGCATCTTTGATTTATCAAAAAACTGTAAATTTTTCAACAATTTTTAACAATTTTAATTTTTTAAAAAGCGTTATTTTTTTTATTTTTTTTAATTTCTGCGGTAAAAATGTCTCCTGATTAATAAAATGATATTTATTTTCGTGTACCTATTATAGTTTTTTAGTTACATGCCTGAACTTTTCGGGATGCTGACCATATATATATATATATATATATATATATATATATATATATATACTTTGTTTATCTATATATCTATATATATATATATATATATATATATATATATATATATATATATATATATATATATATATATATATATATATAAAAAGGTATTGTGATAATTATTAAGGAGGAGGTAATGAGTAGAGTGAGAAAGTTGAAGAATGGTAAATATGCAGGTATAGATGGAATTATTGGTGAAATGATCAAGAATGGAGGCGAGATGGTGATTGAATGGATTTGAAAGTTGTGTAACAAAGCGTTTATGGAGGGTATAGTTCCGAGGGATTAGTGAAGAGAAGTAATTATACTCTTATATAAGGGTAAGGGCTAGGGAGATAAGGGGAACTGTAGGAACTATAGGGGAATTAGTTTATTGAGTGTTGTAGGCAAGATATATGCTGGTATTTTGGTTGAAAGAGTACGTCGAGTGACTGAGGGACTGATTAGTGAACAACAAGGTGTATTCAGAAGTAGTAGAAACAAATGATTGAGAAAATGAGAGAGAAGAAGAATAAATTGTATTTAGGTTTTCTGGACTTGAAACAGGTGTATGACAGGATTAATAGGGAAGCTCTGTGGCAGGTGTTAGTGATATATGGTGTTGGTGGTAGGCTTCTGAATGAATTCAAAAGTATGTATGACGATAGTGAAGAGTGTGTAAGAATAAATGGAGTTGATAGTGATTGGTTTAATATTAATAGCGGAGTGAGGCATGGATGTGTTATGTTTCCTTGGTTATTCAATTTGAATATGGATGGGGTTATGAAAGAATTAGAGGTAGGGGTGGCAGGAGAAGGTGTTAGAATGAAGGAGAATGGAAGAGAGTGGAGGGTGCCCTACTTATTGTATTGGATGATTTGGTTTTGTGTGGTGAATCTGAAGAGAGTTTGAGAGGATTGGTAGAGATGTTTGGCAGGATGTGTAAAAGGGGTTTGAAAGTAAATGTTGATAAGAGTAAGGTTATGGTAGTGAGTGAGGAGAGTACGCGGTGTAAAGTCATGTTAGATGGTGAGCAGCTGGAACAAGTATCTGAGTTTAAATATTTAGGATATATGTTGGATGGAAAGGGAACGGATGGTGCAGAGTGTAGTAGGAAAGTTGTGAATGGTAGTAAGGTGGCTGGTGCAATTAAATCCTTGGTGGATGTAAAGGGACTAAGTCTTGAGTGAGCTAGGGTTGGGGGTATGTTGTTACCTGTGTTAATGTATAGTAGTGAAACTATATTCTGGATAAGAGGTATAGATCTAAGGTACAAAGTGTTCAGATGGACAAATCTTAGGGGCGTGTTAGCTGTGAGAAGAATTGATAAAATGAGGAATGAAAGCATTAGGGAGTTGAGTGGTGTGAAGAAAGGAGTAAATGAGAGAATAAACGAGAGTATATTGAGATGATTTGGTCATATGGAAAGGATGGGTGATAATCGGTTGGTTAGGTAGATGTATAGTGGTGAGTGTGCTGGGAATCGACCGGTTGGGAAACCGAAGAAAAAGTGGATTGAGTCAGTAAAGGAATGCCTGAAGAGAGGAATGTGAGTTTGGCAGAGGCGAGAAGAAAGGTTATTCACATGAATATATAGTGAATGGCGGGGTTTTTGTATGGGATATGATAGTCTAAATGGCCCAAGGGAATGAACCCCACATTGACGAGATACCATAGTGAGGGTTCGTCGCAGTCTCGTAAAGTCCTAGGGTGGATTTTTCTGACTGAGACGAGTTCTAACTTAAGGGTATAAAAGGGACGCCATTTTCTTCTACTATGTTTATTTCCGGTGTATGCTCACCCCCAGTCTGGGGAAAGCAAGATAATATATATATATATATATATATATATATATATATATATACAATCAAAAAATATATATATCTAAATATATATATATATATAAATCTAACAAATAACATATATCTTTACCGCATATATATACTATATATATATATATATATATATATATATATATATATATATATATGATATATATATATATATATATATATATATATATATTTATATATATATATATATATATATATATATATATATAAAATATATATATATATATATATATATATATATATATATATATATATATATATACTCTACTATACATATATATATATATATATATATATATATATATATATATATATATATATATATATATATATATATATATATGCTGCTATATATGTATATATATATATATATATGTGGACGTGAAATTAGGGGGTCAAACTCCCACCCCTAAATTTTCCGTTATTACATAGCTTTATGAGTTCAGAATTTTATTTTGCAAAATATGGTAACCTTATATATATATATGCTATATGTAGTAACTAATAACTTAATAACTTATATATATATAACATATATATATATATATATATATATATATCTTTTAATATATATATGCTATATATATATAGTGTGTGTGTGTGAAAGTGTGTGTGAAACTTAATGTTATTTTAGAGTTTCGCATTGTTAACTAAATAAGTATTAAGAAATGATCATTAATTATTTAAGAAACTTTTTTTGTTTTCTCGTTTTCTTTTTTTTCTTTTTTTCTTGTCTTGAAATGAAATATTTTAATTTTTTAGGAGGTATTTATTTAACAAGGGTGTTTGTTGTCGATACGGAAAGAAATACTTTTGAAATAAGTTAAATATTATATTAACATAAATTAATTACAGTGCACTTTTAAAGTTTTAAATAATATTTTATTTATTTATTATTTTAATTTTAATATTTTAATAGGAAAAAATAGATCTTTTTTATTTCCTAACTTCAAGATTGTTATGACATGTATTCTACATTTGGCAGTAACCGATTCACTTTTTTAAAATATCAAACAAGGTCTTTCATATTTGTTATATACTAAATTATATATATATATATATATATATATATATATATATATATATATATAAATAAGTATATATATATATATATATATATATATATATATATATATATAGTGATATATATATAAATATATATATATATATATATATATATATATATATATATATATATATATATATATATATATATATATATATATATATATATATATATATATATATATACTATGCTATATATATATATATATATATATATATATATATATATATATATATAAGAAGTTAAATAAGTAAACTTTTTAAAAATTCATCCGTCATTAAAACGTTTTCAGGTAAAACTTCAAGAGCGCCGTCGCTACAGTTTCGTTCTGGAGCGCTTGTCCACATTAGGACATCATCACTTAGCTCTTTACTCGAAGGGTTATTCATTATTGCATAAACACATCGACAGTTGGTCTTCAATTTCAAACAGAGGTCAGAATAGTGATTCATTGCAATTTCGAAGCGACAATGAAGTCATCTATTCAACCCCTGAGGAAAATTTGGTTCCTTTATCTTCTTCCATTACCCCAATAAAATGCTGTGAAGATCTACCAATTGAGTATTACCTCTCCGATGGGGAAAGACGATCTCCACCACCTTTTCATCACTTAAAAGCATTACCACAACAGGATTATTTGAACAATAGACCACTTTCGAAAGCCAAGTCAGACTATAATCTTGAGCAGTGCCATAGAGATAGTCAAGGTAAATAAATGAAATATGTAATTAGCAGGTTGTAAATTAGATGTTCATAAAAAAAATTAATTGGCTGTCAATTAAATTAAGATAAAGGAAAATTTTATTAAAATTTGATTATATTAAAATAAAAAGACCAACTAAAAATTTCGTCAATCTAAATTTTTAAAAAAATGTCATGCATAAAACATAAATGATAAATATAAAAACCCAATATATGTTCTGATAAAATAAATATATTAACTTTCTCTTATAGATATTTGTCACCAATCAAGACGTTCTTCTTTGATTATTCCCGAAAGAAAAAACATGGCAAGGGCGACTTTTCCCTTCCACGCGACCGCTGATAATCAACTAAATTTTGAAGAAGGCGATGTCATTATCCTAATAGGTCTGCATATTTAAAAATTCAATGTTTAAAGAATTAGAGAGAGAGAGAGAGAGAGAGAGAGAGAGAGAGAGAGAGAGAGAGAGAGAGAGAGAGAAGAGAGAGAGAGAGAGAGAGAGAGAGAGAGAGAGAGAGAGAGAGAGAGAGAGACTTTAAAAGCTAATTTACAATAAACAAGTGTTCATTGTCATATCTAAAGCTCTTAGTTTAACTTACCTAAGAGCTCTAGATATAAAACAACAATACTGTGGAGGCTCTTAGTAACTAATTTTATCTAAAATTCTTTCGTTTTCATAATATTAATAATTGATGGACTATATGCTATAAGGGCGATGAAAGTTTGACACATATAATAAAATTCAAAAATTATTTATGCTATTCTACAAATTTGTTATATACTTTTTAATATAACAAATTAAAAATATTTAAATTGGGATTATATATATATATATATATATATATATATATATATATATATATATATATATATATATATATATATATATATATATATATATATATATATATATATATATATATATATATATATATATCATCTACCTCCTTTCCCCAGATTGGGGGTGAGGTGCCCAACATACACCAGAAATAGAAAAGTTGTAGAAGAACATGACGTAAGTAGAAAGCAAGCCCCCTACCGTCTCCCTTCTTTATACCCTTAAGGAAGAGTAGAAAAAATCCCCCTTAAGACTTCAGGAGAACATGCCGGACGCTCACTGTGGTGTCTCTTCAATGTAGGGTTCATCCCTTGGACTAGGCGGCCAAAAACTCCGCCATTCACTTCATTTATGCATTTTTCTTCTCGCCTCTGCCACACTCACATTCCTTTCCATCATAACATTCCTTTACTGACTCAATCACTTTTTCTTCGGTCTCCCAGCCGATAGATTCCCAGCACACTCACCACTATACATCCCCTTAGCCAACCGACTATCATCCATCCTTTCCATATCCAAACAATCTTAAGACTCTCGTTTATTCTTTCATTTACGCCCTTTTTCATATATATATATATATATATATATATATATATATATATATATATATATATATATATATATATATATATATATATATATATATATATATATGAAAAAGGGCGTCAATGAGAAGAATAGCAGTATCATAGATAATTTGGACCAACAGAGATGGTGATGTCCGGTTGGCTAGGGATGTATAGTGGTGAGTGTGCTGGATATATACTATATATATATATATATATATATATATATATATATATATATATATATATATATATACTCTCTTATTCTATAACATATATATATATATATATATATATATATATATATATAGGTGAAAAAAACAAAGGATGGCAATACGGTGAAAATCAACGAACACATGATATAGGGT
This sequence comes from Trachelipus rathkii, assembly GCA_015478945.1. Lineage (NCBI taxonomy): Eukaryota > Metazoa > Arthropoda > Malacostraca > Isopoda > Trachelipodidae > Trachelipus > Trachelipus rathkii. The sequence continues at coordinate 46,018 of JABUQX010013186.1, read as the reverse complement.
GGTTCCCCGTAGCTTATACTGAATGCCTAGAAGACGAAAGATTCCTGCCATCAGGGTATCCCAGTCCTAATGAACTCTAGTTAATTATTAGTTGTAGTTCAAATATATTCTTTTGATCTCTGGCATTGGTTTTTGCGTTTTGAAATTTTTTTTATTTTGAGTTTTTTGAGTTTGTTGGCAAAAAATTTGAAAAGTGTTTGTTTAAATTATTTATTTTAATCCTAAAAAGCGGGTATATCCAATCAAATAAGCAGACTTTTTATGTTTGTATATGTTAAAAGAAATTCTCAGTTTATTAGTAGGATACTGGGTTTTTAAAAATTGATCAACAAAAGGGGGGGTGGGGGGGAATTTTTTTTTTAACACTTTATAGCTTCTTTAAAAATGGCTTTTAAATTTTAATTTATCGTAGATTTATTTTTTATTAGCTGATGTAATTTTTTCAATGCATTGTGAATTTTTATTTTCTACCTTTTTTAGTAGATGTAGCTACAATAATGATCCCCCTAGCTTGCAGTCAAAAGTATCGCACGAAACCTCTAAGAGAGATGACTCTAATTCTTATCTCCCATTAAGAGGTCAATCCTTAGATAGAATCGAAACCAGGAAAAAAGCTGAAAAGAAGGTATTTTTCAAGTCCTCCCAGCTTATTCTTTAACAATACTTCTATTATTAAATATTTTGAAAATACTTTTTTGAAAATATTCCCAGTATAGCTAAAACCATTGTTGTTATGGCTAGCTATTTTGAAATATTCTTAATATTAATAAATTTGGATTTTGAAATGAATTAAACCTTAAATTTTATCCGAATATTTGATCATGATTTTTCAGATCCGAACACGTAGTTCTTCATCCAATACCCCCAAAAGAAGAGAGCGACCATTACCTGTACATTCACCATCCCCTTCACTCCGTAAAATATTAATTGAGGAAGAAAAAGGTAGAACCTACTACACAATACAATCTCCAAGTAGTTCTTGCACTTCGGAAAACAAAAAGTCCTTTGAAACCTTTAA
>JABUQX010013186.1:15000-40000 GCA_015478945.1 Trachelipus rathkii | reverse complement strand
GGAGGACAGTCCTCGTTGTGAAAGTTATGTTAGATGGTGAGGGCCGCTGGAACAAGTGTCTGAGTTAAATATTTAGGGTATGTGTTGGATGAGAAAGGGAACGGATGATGCAGAGTGTAGTAGGAAAGTTGTGAATGGCAGGAAGGTGGCGTGGTGCAATTAAAAATCGTTGGTGATGAAAAAGACTAAGTCTGAGTGCGCTAGGGTCTCCCATGAGGGTATGTTGTTACCTGTGTTATTGTATAGTAGTAGACTAATGGTCTGGAATAAGAAGTTTAGATCTAACAAAGTTCAATGTGTTCGATGGAGCATCTTAGGGGTCGTGCTAGGTGTGGAGAAGAAATTGATAAAATGCCGGAATGAACGTATAAGAGAGTTGTGTGGTGTGAAGAAGGGGCAAACGAGAGAATAATTGAAAGTATGTTGAGATGGTTTGGTCCTGTGGAAAGGATGAGTGATAGTCCGGTTGGTAGCGGATGTATAGTGGTGAGTGTGTTGGGAACCACCGCTGGGAGACCGGAAGAAAAAGTGGTATTGAGCAGTAAAGAATGTTTGCAGGAGAGAAATGTGAAGTTTGGCAGAGGCGAGAAGAAAGGTGCATGATAGGAGAGAATGGCGGGTCTTGTAAGGGGGTATGGTGGTGGCCCACCCTGGGCCAGGGGGATTGAAACCCTACACTTGAACGCTTTACCATAGTGAGGAATCCGTCGCGGTCCGTGAAGCTCTAGGGTGGATTTTTCTGATTGCGAAGAGTTCTACTAATTAATGGTACAGAGGGGGGCGGTAAAGGGCTGGCTTTCTTTTCGACATTTGTCATATTCTCCTACTGCTTTTCTTTTCCAATTGCTTGTAGCGCACCTTATTCCCAATCTTGGGGAAAAAAAGGTAGATGAAGGAAGAAGAAGAGAAGATATATATATATATATATATATATATTATATATATATATATATACTATATTATTTATATATAATATATATATATAATATATATATAATATATATATATATATATATCATATATATATATATCGTGTCAGAGGTTGAATTTTTTTAGATAAGGCTTTTTACTATGTCTATGAGAAAGAACTCAGGGCCTCATGCAATAGTAGAATAAATCTCACATAAAGTTTGATGTAGGATTTTTTAACTTAAAGACATACGACATAAATCCCTTATGTAACTGCATGATTGATAGTATTTTAAGACATTGATGTCAAAAGGTATCAAGGTCAACTTTGATGTATTTATAAAAATGATAGAATATAAACATATAAGGTCTGATAACACGTTTACTTTGCGTTATTGGCTACATTTATGTATTTTACACCCTTCCTTGAATATTGTTCTGCACGTGAGTAGTGGTGATAGCTCTAAACATAATTAAAACACGATAAGTTGCCAGTAATTCCGGTAGATGGCACATTGTTAACTTTAATGATTGTGTCATCAAAATATACACGCACAGTTTAGAGAAACATATTCTTGTTTGCTAATTTAGAATCTATATTTCGAAGGTGTAGCAGTTTTGTTATAAATCAAGACGTTCTATTCAAACTTTATAAAATTTCAATTCATATATAAGCAGTAAGGGTTCTTTAGAGAATATATATATGCCATTATTTGATATATATATATATATATATATATATATATATATATATATATATATATATATATATATATATATATATTATATATATATATATATATATATATAAATATATAGTATATATATTGCCATTATTTGTGATTACGATGATTATGGATATAGTATAAAGATTCTGGAAGAAATCCAACAAATTGGAAAAATAATAAATAATTAATTAAAGGTATGATACTTACGAATTACAAGCTAACTAATTTGTAAATTTGTCAGAAGATAGTAGAAATTATTCATGTAACACGCAAAGAAAATTTTTAAATGTTCATATGCTGTAGCGAAATATCTTTTTTTTTTAAAAAAAAAGCTTCTCTGACATCAACTGAGATACTTTGAAACAAGTTTGTGGTATTGTTGCGACATTTATCAGTTTTCAGTATATTAAAACTAAATCGTTTTTGACTTGTCTATTCTGAAGGTCCCAACCAGTGGGGAGTTGCCAAAAGTTTAACAAACAGTTTCCACATTGTCGCAAGAGTTAGTTGCCTGTACGCTTTCTTGAAAGAGTTTTAGATATCGATTCGCTTAGCCATTGACGAACCGGCATTAGATCATCACTATGATCCTAACCCTTTTGTCACCTCTTCGACATTTCAAATTTGTTTCTTTACAACATTTTGTTTCACTAGTTACTTTTACTAAAAGTTTTAAGTAATGATAAAAAAATTAAAGCTAAACACTTAAGCGTAATAATAATAATAATAATAATAATAATAATAATAATAATAATAATAATAATAATAATAATAATAATAATAATAATAATAATAATAATAATAATAATAATATTATTATTATTATTATTATTATTATTATTATTATTATTATTATTATTATTATTATTATTATTATTATTATTATTATTATTATTATTATTATTATTATTATTATTATTATTATTATTATTATTATTATTATTATTATTATTACCTGTAGTTATCATAATAGTGCAAGGAACATGTAAGAAAAACTAGTGTGAATTTTAGTTAAATTTTATGCTATAATAACTTAAATGGAAACTATGTTATTAGTGAAAAACATTGGTAATAAAAACGAAAACTTCAAGATGTACCACCCTTGCATAGCGTATATGATAACAAATTAGACTCGTCTATCGAAAGCCCCTGAATCGATTCTTAGAGAGAAACTCTCTAGAGAAGTTCACCTCTTCGATTAAGGGGGGAAAAGCCAGTGAAACGCAAATTTTATTTTAAGAAAATGGTGTGGGGTGGTTGAAAAATATATTTTTCGGAATAAATTTTTTGTTGTTTTTCTTTACTGATTATAAATTTTTGTGCTTACTTGGCAAGGGAGACAAATTTTATCGATATATATATATATATATATATATATATATACTATTATATATATTATATATATAATATATATATATTTATTATATATAGTATATAAATATATATATATTATATATATATATCTTATATAATATATATAATATATATAATATCATAATACCAATTCTTTTTTCAAAAGGTTTATAAACTCGTAGAATTTCTCACTTCTGAAGAGGGAATAGAACTAAGATCTCCAGATCAATGTTATCAGATATTCCTTTGTTAATTAAACCTTTTAGGCCTTTCGGGCAATCCCTAGAATAATTTTCATAACTTTTTTAAAAATAAATAAAAAAAACATTCGTTTATTTTATTATTTTTTTTATTAAGAATATTAGTTTATATTTATCTACTTTCTCTTTATTAGTTTGTAGTTATCTACTTTCTCTTCTAAGGACTTAAAAAAAGTACAGTGATTTAACAATCCTTTGAAGAAAAGTTGACTTTTTGAAAGTTATCAACAACCAGCCTTTAAAAATCGATTTTTTTTTTTAACAAACTTAATGCTTACTAGTATTGTTGTGATGAGAGTATTACGGGCTCTCGTAGCAAGTGGTACACTTGCCTTGAGCTCGTGATAGCCTGAAGATCAGTATTTTGTCTGCCTGGAGGGACGGCATATGCCCTTCGTTGGTGAGATCCAATCTAAAAAAAAACAACAACAACCAAAATTATTTTTTGGTGATGTTTATCAGTTTTCAGAGCATAAAACTAAATCTAGATTAATGTCAAATTCGTGTCTTTAGAGATTATTATTAATTTTATATTCACAAACAAAGAAATATCTCTGTGTTAAGAAAGCCAATTTAAACAATGTAGCATTTAACATAATCTCTATTTTCAATCATATAAACTTAAACTCTTGCTCAGAAATTGTGTGGCAATCAGGATTAGATAAATATCGCAAAGAATCTTGTCCTCTTGATTATTATTATTAATTACTTGGACCTGCTTAGTGAGGGTCGCTGGTTCAATTCCTTTATGGATTCTCTCTTAAGAAGTTCCCTTCCTTAATTAAGGGCTTAAAATTAGTGGCATGTAAATTTAGTTAAAATTTTAATTTATATTAAAAAAAGAAATAGTGACAAGAGAATTTTTTCCCTTTTTATTAAAGTTTTGAACCTCAAGGGTGTTGCTTTATTCGAAAAGTAAAACTTTCTAGGAATTTTCCTCCTATGACCCGCGTGAGGGATTGAAACGGCCTCTTCACACACGTGAATCAATCACAGGATATTTTGTTACTATACTCTATGAATATTTTCTTATATCCTCATTCTGTTTTTTTTTTATATATATAGTTTATTAGGAATATCTTTCTATATATTTGTCGTCAATGCAGTAGAGTCTCAGTCTCTCAGATGCAACCCTCCAAAATTTAGTCACAGTGTCCCTAATATGGATTTTTGTGTTAAAATTTTCAACTTCAGGCTTGTCCGATGTGGTATCTTTTTTATAGCCACCCCTGTACTGTGGAATTCTTTTCATTCTGCTGTGTTTGCTTCTGAATTCGATCTCCTTTACTTTAAAAGCTTGCTTCTACGTTCACCTGAGGGATTTTCATTAGGTGTGACCTGTTAGGCTCTTTCTATCTTTTTTTCTTTTTATATATTTATATACTATATTTAATATCCACTCCTTAAATAGGGTTTTATCCGTGAGAGGTGATTACAATATATATATATATATATATATATATATATATATATATATATATATAATATATACATACATATATAAAATATTTATATATTAAATATTTATATATATATATATATATATATATATATAAATATATATATACTATATATATATATATATGTGTTAGATATTTTATATATATATATATATATATATATATATATATATATATATATATATATATATATATATATATATATATATATATATATATATATATATATAATATATATATATATATATATATATATATTCTACATACATCTTCAAATAGTATGCTCTTAAATTTTAATTTACTTTAATCTAACATTTTTACGTTTAGCGACATCCTTTGTATAATGGCAAAATTACCTGCGCCCCCGCAATATTTGCATAAAAGGCATTTTAACAGTGCAAAGAAAGAAAATGTATTAAAAATATATATTTCAGAATTTAATTCTAACATAATATTTATTAACTTATTATTTTATATGATGGTCATATTTACATATGTGCAACTTCAAAATTTGCAGCCGTGTTTATTAAGTTAACCTTATGTCATCCTCAACATTTAGTCTGGTTTTTTGAGTTTGTTTTGATATGTAAAACTTTGAAAATCCCCTCTCGCAGAGATATGTTGAGGCAACGGAAGTAAAACTCGAAAGACAATCATAGTGATATTTGGTTATGACTGATACATAGCATATACCAGAACCGCGTCGGTAATTTTTCATAAAACAAATCTCGTGCCGAAGAATCGCTTGTCAGATCCAATAATTCATCCTGTACTTCACCGGGAATGTTGACTACATTCAGGGAAGCAGAGAATGGGTTTCGAACCTGGCAGTTTCTTCCTCTGTAAGCTCAAGGAAGTGTCGCTGAGATTCCATTTCAATGCATTTAAGGTGTCAAATAATCTCCACCTTCAAATTCTCATCCTGTTCACCTTCAGATTTCTCTACTACGCTGCATAGTTTTTCAAACACCGGAATGTTCCAGTATTTACCTTCCGGCACTAGTTTTGAATCTTGGAAAGAAAAGTTTGAAGATTGTCCTGACATTGGATAATATGTTTCCTTTCCTTGAAGTTAAGTTTCAGGTTCAGCTTATTTAGATGGTGGTCTAAAATGTCTGCCAAGTAAGCAACTCTTTTTCTACCAAACTTCATCATTAAAGTAAACTACAAGGCCATGTTTCCCTTGAACTTCCAGAAACAATTTAATTTCATATTTTAATTGAAAGACACGATTGACAGCATTTTCTTTTTACAACCAGAGTACAGCAGTGTAGAAAAGGTAGAAAAGAAGAATCTCGTGATCAGAATTCATGTTTTTATAGAGTTCTTTAAACAGACGAATGTTGAAGGCTCCAGATTTGATGCAATTCAAAATTTTGATAGGAGAATCAAGTACTTCTTACAGAGGAGTTTCAAGAGTCTTGCTGGCGAAAGAATAAAGGTGAGTCATGCAATGAATACCCATTGCTTGGGGAGCAAGCTCTTTCACATTTGTCTGAAAATCCGACATTGACCCTAGCATAGATGGTACTCCATCTGTACAAACCGTACAGACATTTTCCCCACTGTAGTCCTCCAGTTTCAAAAAAGGTATTTCTTCATAATATTTTCACTTTTTGTAGAAACTTCAAGTGCATTGCAAAACAGAAACTGTATTTTAATGTCATCTGAATGAATATATAGCATTCCACGAAAACAAGCAACTGAGAGCAGGAATAAAATAAGAGAGAAACTTTGATTTCATTCAATACTTGTTCTTTCACTGCGACTCCTCAGAAAACCCATCGCGAACCCCAATGGGTCACGACCTCCAAGGTGGGAATTCATGATCTAATATTTTTATTCTTGAGGAATATAATCAATAACTTTTATTATTATTATTATTATTATTATTATTATTATTATTATTATTATTATTATTATTATTATTATTATTATTATTATTATTATTATTATTATTATTATTATTATTATTATTATTATTATTATTATTATTATAGGTGTGTCGGATATAAATTTTCAATATCTGAGGATGGGGATATTCATTTTCAATATACGCGGATGCGGATTAGGATAGTTTTAAGTATCAAGAGTTTAGCCACAGGCGACTGATATTCTAAGTTATTTTGAATAAAAATGTACAATTTATATGTAATCATGATTATCATTCGTGCTGAAGTACTGTATTCAGGAATTTCAGCGTAAACAACAATGAAAGGTTGGAACTCTCTAATACTGATCCAGGCGGAGAGAAGGCCGAATCATTCAGCATTCTCAACGATCTGGAGCAGCTAATTTGGGAACCTACATATATTGTTGATTGTGACAACCAATTCTGGAACACCCTTGACCTATATGCTTCATTATTAGTCCTTCTTCCCACAAATAGGCCATTCTCGCTCCTGTTGGTAAATCTGACCACATACTTTTATCTCTTAATTTTAATGATTTTACTCCAACAGCACCATCTTGTCCTAAGCATATCTACTGTCACTTTAATCAGACTGATTGGAAGACATTCCGTCCCATAAACTCTAACTGTTCCTAGAGTGACTGTTTTGACTCTAGAGACGCTTCGGCTTCTGCATTTAAGGTGAGACTGTAATCACTGATGACATGAGTAGGTTCATTACTTCTTCATCTAAGTCTTTCTCTCCCTGCTTGTTCTCGCGCCATTCAGTTTAGAGACAGTGCTTATCAGAAGTACAAAAATTCTTGTTCTCCCATCATTCTGGCTAATTTTCACTCAGCTCAGAATCGTTCTACCGATATTATTCGACTAACAGTGCGAACGACTTTCACTAACTGAAAGTGGGCTGATCCCCTTGGTTCTCCGACTGAAAAATCTTTCTGGCCTCTTGCCAAAATATATCTGATAACTTCTGCGAGTCTGCTTTTCTTTCTCTTATTCGCTCTGATGGTTCTGCTATTAATTCTCCAGCTAAAAAAGTTCCTTTCTTTGGCTTCCTGTTTTTCTCTAGAACAACCCTTAATTCTAATACAATATTTAATTAACTTAATATTCTATAAGATGGTTATATGACTTACTTGTGATTACATTTGATTTGGTTTATGGGCTCCTGAACTTTTATGAACGTTAGGAAGGAAAGCTGCCCGGATGGCATCTCTTTCCGAGTTTTGAGGGAATGTGTTTTTGAACTAGTTCAATTATATACTCTTTGCACCCAAATATTAGCACTTTTTCTCGGTGTTTAAGCTCACATACGCCCAATCTATTTTGAAGAAAGAATGCAATTTTGATCCTTCTAACTATATCCATATAGCTCTCACATGTATTTTCTCAAGAATTTTCAAACCTTTCTCAACTCTCATGTCTTGGATTATCTAGTACCCCATTCCTTTCTTTCTTATCATCAGTATGGCTTTAGTAGCTCGATGGTTACTTTGAGGTATACTATTTCACAGATTTATGATCTTCTGTCCTTGGGGATTTAAGGACTATGTGGAATCTGTGTGGTGAAGCTTGACATATCCAAGACATCTGACCAGGGATAGCATGCATTGTTGCTTTCCAAGCTCCCCTCCCTCATGTTTCCTCCTTCCCTTTGCTTACTTTTGTCTAGCTTCTTTTAAATGGTTCCATATCAGCTGCTGCTGATAGGCAGACTTCTTCTTACTTCCAGGTCAATAGTGGTGTTTCCCATTATTTTGTTTTATCTCCTACTCTATTAATTCTTTAACGATCCTCTCAGTTGCTCATCTAACCCTTTCCATTCATATGCCTATGACTCCACACCACATTCTTCTACCCATTTCAAAACTGCTCCTTTTTTGCATCTAGAGATGCCTCTTGTATTAATCTTTCCGATTCTATTCTTGATGATCTGGATAGAATCTTTCAAAGGGCTTGTCTTAACTATGTGAAATAAAACTCTTTAAAAACACAACTTCTACAAATCTCTCTTTCTCAAGATCACCTAGCTTTTTTTTGCACTTTTCTATGGTTTTCCTGTTTCTCCTGTTAACAATATAAACATCCTCCGCCTTAAGATAAACAAAAGAATTTCTTGGAAATCTTATATCACAACGGTTGCTAGGGCTGCTTCAAAGAGGCTTGGGGTCTTGTTCAGATAGCAAGATTTTTTTGAAAAAAAATCCCTGTTATTCCAACTATATAAGGGTTTCATCTACTTTTTTTTATGGAATACTGGTCTCATATCTAGTTGGGAGGGGGCTCTCAGATTTCACCTGTCTTTGGATAGGGTCGAGTCAAAAGGCTCAGAAACTCTTCCTTATTTTCCAATTCACATGACTCTTTATCTCTGCGGCGTGACGTTGGTGCATTGTCTCTTTTCTATAATACTGCAAAGGCAAGTGCTTGAGGGAACTGTACACTTGTATGACACCACCCTTAAGACACCCTTTTTGCACAAGGGGTGCAGTGTCTCCACATTTATTTTGTGTGGACACTTGCAACTCTAGGATTATTCATGGTAGTAATTTCCCTTTATTCAACCACTTCTGCTCTGTGGAATTTTTTCCGATCTTTTTGTTTCTTTCCGAATTTAATCTTCCTCACTTTAAATCTTGCTTCTGTGTTCTCTTATGAAATATTCGTTATGTGGGGTTTACACGGCTTTTTAATTTTGTCTTTTTTATTACTATTTTACACCCTCTTCTCGATTAGGGCTCTGCTCGTGAGTAATAGTCATAACTGTTAAAATATATAAAAATACGAAGAAATAAAAGAACCAAAAATATCTGAATTAAATTGTTCTCTAATTTCCAATATCTGTTGTACCAGGGTGCCTGTACGTGGTCCCAACTCTTATACACACCAAAAACCTCTTCTCCACAACCTTTACAAATGTGAAAATGGTTATAAATTCAAAATCTGTATTTCTGCAATTCTATTGGTATGTGAAGAAATACAATGAAAGGAAATTTCATTTAATATTATTTGCCATTATTAATATCCTTTTAATTATTTATTTGTGGTTATTTATTATTTAATTTTTATTCCATTGTTCATTTTTACCTATATATTTTTGTATTGCTTTCTTTATTACTTTACATAACCTACTTTGTTCATTTCAATTTTATTTCCTACTTTTGTTATTTTTAAGTAGTCTATTATATTAATTTTAATTTTATTTTTTGATTCGAATTTAACATTTAAACTTAATAAATGGTAATTAATATATCTGGATTTCAAACTCTCATTCCTTAATTATTTTTAGGTGATTCATCATAACCGCTATCACCTTAAAATCAGCATTAGTATCCGTCGATGCGGATGCGGATATTAAGTTCACACCTAATAATCATTATCATTCTTCTTCTTCTTCTTCTTCTTCTTCTTCTTCTTCAACTTCAAGACTCTTCTATCTATGCCGAGACGCCATTATGAGGAGTACTTCTTCTTCTTCTTCTTCTTCTTCTTCTTCTTCTTCTTCTTCTTCTTCTTCTTCTTCTTCTTCTTCTTCTTCTTCTTCTTCTTCTTCTTCTTATTTTTCTTTCTTCTTTCATTTCTTCTTCTTCTTCTTCTCTTCTTCTTCTTCTTCTTCTTCTTCTATCTTCTTCTTCTATCCTCTTCTTCTTCTTATCTATCTTCTTCTTCTTCTTCACTTCTTCTCTTCTTCTTCATTCTTCTTCATTCTTCTTCTTCTATCTCTTCTTCTTCTTCTTATTTCAAAATTACTTCTTCTGTCTTCTTCTTCTTCTTCTTCTTTCTTATTAATTGTTTATTATTATATATTATTATTATTATTATTATTATTATTATTATTATTATTATTATTATTATTATTATTATTATTATTATTATTATTATTATTATTATTATTATTATTAATCAGTATTATGTATTATTATTATTATTATTATAATTATTATTATATCCTATTATTATTATATTAATATATTATTAATTATTATGTATCATATTATTATTATTATTATTATGTATATTAATAATTGATTATTATTATTAATTAATGTATTATTATTAGTATTTAATTAGCTCAAAATTCCAAGTCAAAAGCATTAAAATATTTACGGATAGATATAGAACAAAGGAAAAACTATTAAGAAGTACTAATTCTTAATATTGATCCCAAGCAACGAGCTAGTACTTCCTAAACAAAGCTTCCAAGATAAGATGCAGAGATGTACGAAGCAAATATTATATATATATATATATATAAATATATAATATATATATTATAATAATAAATATAATTATTAAATTATTATATAAAATATATATAAATAATATAATATATAAAGTATATAATATACTATAAAATAATAATATATGAATAATACAAAGAGAAATGATGTTGTATGCGCGCGGCGCGAATTGGGTGCAAAAACCTTGAAAGTCAGTGACCTGCTAATAGATCAATTATTTATTTTAATTCTTTCCTTCGAGGCAAATGGATAAAAAAAAAACAAGAAAAAACAAAAACAGAAAACCGGTTGTGGACCAAACTTGAGATATTATTAAGGAGTGTCATTTGACCTGTGTGGAAATGAGTCGGTTTGAGGATGTTATTTATACTTAATTTTATTTTATGAAGGTTTGAGTTTTACCAATATTGAATAAATATGTATATATAATATATATAAATATATATATAATAGATTTATATATATATATATATATATATATAAAGTATAAATATAAAAATATATATAAGAATATATAAGAGTATATATATAATATATATAAATATGAGTATATAATATAATTATACCGTTATTATATATATATATATTAATATATAATATATTAATATATATATATATATATATAATATATATAATATAAATATATATATATAATATATATATTAGTATATATATATATATATATAATAATAAATATATAATATATATATAATATTTATATATATATAAGTTATATATATAATATATATATAAGCCGTAAGTTTATTTTTTTTGAAATTTTAAAAACTGTGAAATATACGTTAACATATATATAAACAAATAAATACTTTATCATCTTTTTATTAATTTATCTATTATATTTGAACTTGCTGACAATAAAAACAAGATTAACTTTTGAAATTTTATTATAAAGAAAAAAAAAATATTGTGAGACTGTGAAATTCGCACGAATGGAGGTGTGTGTGTGCGTGTGTTTCTTTAACTTGCTAGTATATTGTGTATACGTTGAATCAGGAGCACTCTGTGTAATAATTTTACTTGGGGTTACAAAGAATTCTCAGGATATAGGTTATATATATATATATAGTATAAATATATTATATATATATATAGATAGTATATATATATATAATAGTATATATATTATATAATATAATATATATATATATATATATAAGTAGTAGGTTATAGTATAAGTATAGTAAATATAAATAGTAGCGGGTATATAAGACTATGGGTTCAAAGTTCCTTCATATATATATATATATATATATTGAATCTGCCTCAGAACTCGAAACTATAGTAGAAATTAAGTAGACCTTGGCCGTTTGCCACATATATATATATATATAGTATATATAGTTGATATAGTATATATATATATATATATATATATATATATATATATTGATATATATATTATATAGTTATAGTATTATATTATACAGTATATAGGTATATATATATATATATACTAATATATATATATATATTTCATATTTGTAGAAAACAGGAATGTAAATATAAATTAAATAAAAATTAAATGTTAAAGTAATGAGAAGAAAATGAAATTTAAGTATTGAAACATTATTATTATTAATTATTATTATTATTATTATTATTATTATTATTATTAAGTGTAATGGTGGGGAGGGGTCAGTATTAGGAGAGTGATGTGATATATATGAGTTGAGAATGTATAGAGTTAGGGGTTATTAATGATGAGTTATGTATGTATGTAGGTTATGAATTAGGGTGGATTGATTGGAGGTAGAGTAGCAATGTTAACCAAGAATGTAAACGGCCTTAATTGCGACTGGTCTCTAACATTACGTTTTATAGATTGCTACGAATATTAGTGTTTATTTTTATTGTGAAACTACTTTTCTTCTGCAAAACTGTAGAAAAGTCTCAATTGGTTCAACCGGAAGAATACGACCCAATAATCGAGGGATTTATAGATGAAAAAGGGCAACAATATATTAATGGTAATGGTAAGAATAAATTGATAGGAAAGAATTCCTAACTGATTCTTTTGTTTTAGTATCAGGAAAGTAGTAATCAAATAGTAGAACCAGAAATTCCTGAAAATGTTGGATTTCATGTTTGGGAGAAAGATTATTTGGAACAGAAAGGTTTCTGGAATTTCAGAAAGTTTACTAATGAAGAGATTGATAAACTATCTATACTTGGACGCCGACTATTTTTGCACGAAGATATTGGAAATCCTAAGGAAAAAGAATTTTTAATTTACGTTCATGAATATGGGCCAAGACTTCACTGGAGACTTAAAGATAAAACTGGCGATATACAAATAAAAGTTTAAATCCTTTCGAAAACTGTTCAGTTCATAATTGCCGACTTTCATATGATAAAGAAAATTGATAAAGAAATATTTTCACAGGAGGCGTGACGGGCAGGTTTAAAGTGTATTCCAGCTTCAACGTTTATGTTGAAGCCGCCCTCAGATATTGAAAGGAAAAACTTTGGTCAAAGATGGGTCTGGCTTAACGACGAAAGCATATTCGAAACATTTACAGCACCAGCTGACAAAAACTTAGATAATTACAATAATTATTTTAACTGGTCAATGACTTACAGATATGACAGCGATGTTCCCGTCCCGTATGGAAGAACCATCCCGATAATGAAAGGTTCTGGTTCAAATATCAATCTCGACGTATTTAGCAAGAAAAGTAAAACAGTAGCCGTCATGGGTTCAGCATGCACTAACAGGAATGGGAGGTGGTTGTATGTTAGAGCCCTTCAGTCCCTAATTGACGTTGATACTTATGGACTCTGTGGGAAAGTCAAGTGTCCAGGACTTTATAATAAGGATTGTCCTCTTATAAACCCATACAAATTTTACTTGGCTTTCGAAAACTCGAATTGTAAAGACTACATAACAGAAAAGGTAATTATTATTATTATTATTATTATTATTATTATTATTATTATTATTATTATTATTATTATTATTATTATTATTATTATTATTATTATTATTATTATTCCTTAACGCAAGGGTTATCTAATTATTATTAATTATTATTATTTTATTTTATATATTATTATTAGATTATTATTATTATTATTATTCTTTATTATTATTATATTATATTATTATTATATTATATATTATCGTCATACTAGTGAGATATTTATATTAATGGCTTTTAAAAGTATAATTATCTGTTTCTTAGTATTATTATTATTATTATTATTATTATTATTAATTATATTATTATTATTATATTATTAATATATTATTTATTATTTATTATTATGTATTAATTATTATTATTATTATTCCATTATTATATTATTATTATTATTATTATTATTATTATATTTATTAATTATTATTATTATTATTGATGTATTATTATTATTATTAATTATTATTATTTATTATTATTATTATTAAACCCTCATCTTATGCTAGAGATTTGTCTCTCAAAGAAGAAAACTAATCAATAGGAGTTATGAAGGGGCCGGGATATAATTATTGAATATATTTAGACGGTTTATAAGTCGAACTTCCATACAACAGCACATATAAAAACATATGTTAAGGGACAGGTATCAAAATTAAAAACATATGAAGTTTATTAACATATAAACATGAAACTAATATATGTTAAATCAACAAAGCTATTGTCTTCTTCCCAGGAGCTAGCGGTACGCTGGTGCCGGGAGCAGCGGAGTGGCAGATAGGTTTTGGTCGTGAGTTGGAAGAGGAGTCCAATTAAAATAATTGAGTCAGACAACAAGATTACGTAGCTAGTTAAAGGGTTACTTTCCAGAGAGTCAATTTTCTCTCGGTCTCTCTACTCTCTCTCTCTTCTGCTCTCTCTCTCTCTCTCTCATCTCTCATCCTCTCTCTCTCTCTCGGTCTCTCTTTTTATTTTTTTTTTTTTTAAGTTTTTTTTTTTTTTTGAATAGATGGAGCCGAAAAACCGAAATAAGGGTGCCTTTGAAGCTATAAAAGAAAATTCCGGTACCTATTCATCCCTTACTACAATTCATTTATTCAAATTTATAATGATGGTTATAAATAAACGATGACAAGGAAGATGATGTTAGATTGGCTCATAAGAAATAATGGTTGAATGATGTAAGACCCTACGAAACAAGCACTGATTTAAGCGCTGCACTATTGATAGAGGGGATGATCACGATCATGGTGCGTGAGATCTGAAAATATGCAATTAGATTGAGAAGAGTTATCATATCTTATCCCCGACAATATTGGAGACCCTTAGATAATGATATAATATAGGATGTAATATATGTATATGCATAGATAAGATAGTATTACTATTATAGGAATAAATAATAATTAGGAATATATATATTTATATAATTATATAATATATATAAATTATTATATATAGGTAAATAATATATATGATAGTAATATATATACTATTAATATAATGTATATATATATATTATATACTGGTAAGTGTCATATAGTATAATTATTATATATTATTATATATATATTATATACTACCATATAATATTAGGTATAGTATATATATATACATAATATATACATATATATATTATATAAATAATATATTAATATTGATATTGAAGTGCTTGGTATATATATAGGTAAGCTTATATATATATATATATAGGTATATATATATGGGTTTCGTTTGTGATTAACAGGTTTGGGTGAGAGATGCTTCGAGATAAGAGTCTGTCCAATCGTGAGGGGTTCGACAAATCGAATTATGAAAGATTTTTGCCGCCATTTTCATTATCAGTTGAGATTTGAAACTCCGAAAGAATCTTGCCTCAATATATTAGTAATATAATAATAATAATAATAAATAGATAATAATTAAATTAATAATAGATAATAATATAAAATAATATATTAAAATTATATATATTAATAAATAATATAATTTTAATAATAATAATCAATATTATTATAATTAATATATATACATTATAATATTATAATATATAATAATAATTATATATATAATAATATATATAATAATATTAATTAATATTATATAATATATATTAATATATAATATATGAATGATTTTTACATAAGTACTTTGTTAAACTTATACTATGTACTTGATACCATGCACTTATGTAACTTACTTAGTACTGAACATAAAATTTTTAGGTAGTACATTATGTTAATTAGTACTTTGTATTGTGAAAATACAATATTCTAAAGTAAGTACTATAGGATATCATATTGTATATGTACTTGAAATTTAATATTGATTACTATATATCCACTATACCTATTTATTTATTTATTAATTTATATTTGATTTAATTTATATTATTTATTTATTTTATTATATTATATTATTTTATTATATTTATATATATTATATATAGATATATATATATTATTATCATATATATATATATTATATAATATATATAATTAATATAATAATTATAATTAATATATATATATATATTATATAATATATATATTAAATTATATATAATATTATTAGTATACAGTACGTTTATATCAATTTAATAGCCATCAATTATATTGTATACTTAATAAAAAAATTCATATAAATAGCTATACAGCAAAAAGGAAAACATTTTTGGAATCTAGCGTAAAATTTTAGTTATGAAACACCTTTAAAATAATTATCGTGTATTTAATATAATAATAACGTTTTTTTAATACGAGAAAAAGCGTTAATTAGAAATATTATTTTAATAAATATATATTAAAATCACTTATATTTAGTGATCAATATTTCGTCTTATATTAATAGAAATAATCTAGTATAATTAAACTAAAGGAATACCCAAGTGGATTTGTATCATGAGGTAGAGGTTCGCAGGATTATAATCTGGTATGATGAGGCAGTACCTTCTTACTCTGAAATCTCGGAGGAAAGCTCCTCGTGTGAACTTTATCAGAGCTGATGACAGGAACGGGTTAGGTGGCATAATATCTTTTTTTCCCCCGCCTGTGACTCGCGGTGTATGGCCTTCTCCGTACCGACCTCCGGTTCCGTGCGTCGTTCTTCAACGCGATTTATAATATGTATTCGGATCTCCTGGGCTTCGGCCTCCAGATCGCAGATTCCACTTTTACCTCATGAGCTGCGCTCATAAAACACCCATAACTGACTGAGGTTATAGGAATAATATTTTTCGATCTGGCTCCAACTCTCCCAACTTCAATTAAATATCGTTCCCTCTCTGTGACGCCGCGGTTCTCGGCCTACATCCCAATGAGCATATTGATGCTTCCTCGGTAGCCCCTCCTCATTGCCGTTTATAATTAGAAGGTGAGATTATTAGAATGTGAAAGTTAACAGTTTGAAAATGATGTCTCACTGTAGAAATTATAAAGTAATGAGGAATTTATGATTTAATATACACTTGTTTGCTGGAGGCCTCGTATTGGATGACCTGGATATTTAACTCTTTAGTTGTTATAGAGATCATAAATCAAGTGAGGAAGCGATAATACTGCGGCAATCTTATCACAAATATAAGGTGAGTACAAGTATGTAAAGTTTTGAGCAATTCACACTATGTATATGAGAGTGAATATATTTGATACATGAGGAAAAGTGTTAACTCTGATTATGTATGAATAGGCATCAATTCATAAAATTTATTATTCTATAAATATATAAAGTTTTAATTGTTAATATCTAGATGACTGTAGTCGTTATTGTACAGCCCACTACTAATAATAGTATTTCGCTGGCTAGCGCCTATTTGCGCCTTAATTAGGAGCTAACACTTAATCATATTCGTAGGTGCAGCATAGGTACTGCAACATAATTTAAAAAGGCGGTACTAATGATACTAATATAAATAATATAATATAAGGCGCACTAAAGCCAATTTACTGTGCTACGCCTATATATGTTAAATATATTACTTATATATCGTAAACTTATATGGACCAGTGTCTTAGCACCAAATATAGCATATATTTTTTATTATCTAAAATTAAAAATAGTATTCTTGTAAGCGGAGTCATATTTAGGGTCAAAACTTTAGTATTATTTTATCATATTTCTATATAATATAAATATAACCAGTGATTAGTTAAAAACACTCATAATAATCACATACTAACATAATTATATATATATATTAAATATTAATATATATATATATAATATATATTATATAATATATATATATATATTTATATATTATATATATATATATATTAATATTATATTATTATTAATAATTATATATATATATATAATTATATTAATATTAATATTAAGCATTATTTCTTTATATATCTCCTATTAAGAAATGATCTCTAATTCTTTAAATAACTGAAAATAAGTGTAGATGAATGATGGATAATTATATTAAAATAATATTATTAGTAAAGGACATTATTTACCAAAACAATTCAGTTTAGAGAAGAATTATAGTCTTGGCTCTAGAATTTTATTTATGCGTTAAATAAATTGTTTGCATTTTAACTATTTTAAACGTTATAATATTAAAAATATTAATTGATACTTGATATATTAGATATAATAATGTAATCATGACTAGTTCAAGCTAATCAGATCTAAAAATAAATATCATATATGGTTTACTTAACGAAGTTATACAGAACAAATATATGACTTAAAAATCTGTTACACGATAAAGATTATTCAAGTCCAAAAATAAAATAAATACATATTAACTTATATAGCAAGTAGTCTTTTATACTTCAATTATGTTTTCTAATAGAAAATATATTTTTCGACTATAATTCATTTTAAACACTTTTACTTATTCTCACTATATTTCGTTGAGTGCTAGGTTTTATAACCTATAAATGTCAGTATCGCGAGTGGCGAGATGATCTGAACCATATCATCTCGCATGAATTTATCGGTTTACGCTGCGTTGATCCAATGAGCGCTCTAGTGCTCGCGCGATTCATAATACAACATCATAGTATTGGATGGGGATTTAGATTAAGTAACAGAGTCTCTATGATGCACAGAGACCCATAATGTACCCTCGAAGTTTAGATATTGAATTCGAGTTAAAGGAAATATCAAAAAATAGACTACAAATATGTTTTGGCAAAGATTATGGAGGGTTATAATAGTACGAAGGTTTTGAACTTGAATTTTAAGTTATTTTAATTTCTTTCATTATTTACTCATTGTTTAGATAAAACTATACAAGTATTCTTTGAACCCAAAAAGCATGACAAGTTGAAAGCTAAAGAACACCAAGAACAACTTGAATCTGATGCCACTTGACTGATACACACGAAATGCATCTTAATACATATTTTATCATAGATCGTTTTAACCTTTGCTTACTCTCAGCATTTTTATCAGTAATGATAATAAAAATGGCGTATTAATTTTTCGGGGAAGAAATGGAACTTTTTTATGTTCCATGTTTCACCATTTAAGGGGCAAAATAATCGTTTCATTTATTTTCATTTCCATGGTGTATATTATGAAAGTCATATATAGATCTAAGTCTTATAACCCACGTACTAGAAAAAAATTCCATAATGGGTCTTATATAACTGATTTAAAAGGCAAAATTATACCTATCAAATGTGCATGCAAATACGCTTTTTTATGAATTAATTTTAAGACAAGAATGGTTCTTTATTTCAATGTAATAAAGCAAAAATTTGTATTGGTACTTTTCTTTTAAT
Organism: Trachelipus rathkii; assembly: GCA_015478945.1. NCBI lineage: Eukaryota > Metazoa > Arthropoda > Malacostraca > Isopoda > Trachelipodidae > Trachelipus > Trachelipus rathkii. The sequence goes on along the minus strand of JABUQX010013186.1, from coordinate 20,460 downwards.
TAAATTATTTTCAGATATTTGTCCGCAAACAAAGACGCTTACAACTTATACCATTCTTGGAGAGCAAATTACAGAATAGTGAACGAACACGGCTACTTCAAATCAAACGTATTTCATTACTGCCGACTATGCGAAGCTCTGAACTACAATGACCAAAGCCCCAAAACATATTCTTCAATGCAAAATTTTTGGAACGAAACACGAGATTGTAATAAAAAACATTTTTATTTTAGAAACTTTTCCATTTCAAAAACAAAGCAATTGAAAGAATTAAAAACAGAACATTTTTTACGTCTTTTTCTAACCTAAATAAAATTGAAAGGAAAGTTCTCTGTGAATCCAGCTTTAATTTTATATATATATATATATATATATATATATATAATATATATATATATATTTATTAATATATATATATATATATATTATATATAAATATTATAGTATATATATATAATATATATAATATATATATATACTATATTTTATATATATATATTATATATATTATATTATATAATATATATATATTATATATATATATATATATATATATATATATATATATATATATATTATATATATAATAATATATAAACCGGGTAATGCAGAGTGTAGTATGAAAGCTATGAATGGTAGAAAGGTGGCTGGTGCAATTAGATCTTTGGTGAATGCCAGGAGATTAAGTCTTTAGTATGGCAGGATTCTGCACAAGGGTATGTTGCTACCAGTGTTAATGTATAGTAGCTAAATTAGGGTGTGGACTAAGAAGTACAGGTCTAAGGTGCAGTTTGTTCAGATGGATAATCTTAGGGCTTGTTAGGTGTGAGAAAAATTGATAAAATGAGGAATGAGAGTGTAAGGGAGCAAGAATGTGAGAATAAATGTGTGTGCATTAAAATGATTTAATCATATGGAAAGAATGGATCATAATCAATTGGTTAAGACTCAAGAGGACACATAGTTGATAGTTGACGCTTGTACAGTGTAGACGTGTGTGATTGTCTTTCCGAGTGTTAAAGTTATGTCAGTTAAGATTTTTAGTGTTTTAGAGTTTTTTCAATCAAGCCTAGTTTTTAAATATCTTCGGTTCTATTTTCTTGCTTTTTGCTTTTTTGTGTGTTTTTATTTTTAATTATTTCTAATTATTTATTTTAATAGTGTTTTAGTATTTGATAATTTGATATTTGTAAATGAATAAGATATCTGAGAAACTTTCGCCGTTTAGAATTTTAAGCTAAGTCTTACTTTATTTATTTTTTTTCTTTTAAATTTTTAATTTTTTTTTGATAATTGGTTAGTGTTGATCGTGCAAACTAATTTATTCATTATTATTTATTGTTTATCTACTTGGTTATTATCAGTTATCAAAGATTGTCTCACTCTAATTAGTTTTAAATATTGTATGATAGATTATATTGTGTACGTGAGCCTGTGTGTGTTTGTATGTATGAGTGGTTGATTGAATGACTGGTCAGAGTAGATGTAGGGGTGTGCGCAGGCGGGGTTTCTCTATTGACTTTGCCCACGTGCGTGGTCTACGTGCTAACCATGAATCTGTGGAATATCACCTCTCTACTCTCAACCAAACATTTATTACTGTCTGAACCAGTTGGCCAGGATCTTTTCAAAATAAACTTAATATCTTCAATATAACTTTTTAACTTTTCTATAATTCCGACTAAAATGGTGGAGTCTGTGCCTATATAAACATAAACTCTCCTGTAACACGTCTTGAGGATCTTGAATCCCTTAACCTCGATGTTCTTTGACTTAAAATCTCTCTCCCTACTACTATCATTATCTTTTGTTTATGTTACTGCTCCCCTAATGGAACATATTTTCACGTTCTTTTTGACTATCTTATTACTTCTCATGAGACTGTTATCTCTTCCCATCCAAATGCTGAGGTCCTCTATTTATGGAATTTCAACGTACACCACACTGAGTGGTTGGGTTACTCTCACACTGATGCAGGCGGGGAGGAGGACAAAACATTCAGTATTCTCAACGATCTGGAACAGCTAATTAAGGAACCTACACATACTCCAGATCGACCTAACCAATTCTTGAGCACGCTTGACTTGTTTCACCACTTCTCCTTCTCGCTATAAATACACCATTTTTCCTCCTATTGTTAACTCTGACCACAATCTTGTAGTTTTTAATTATAGAGGCAGGAATAACTATAAAGCCTCTGTTTTTGGATTCGTGCTTACGAAACGTTGGAAATGCTCGAGTTTGCGCTCCTTTTGTCAAACTTAGCGAAAAATCGTAAGAAAGGCTCACCAAACGTAAGGAATTTCTATAATTCTGTAATAAGGTTGCTATTTCCCTTGCTTGCCAAATTTAGGTACGGTCTTACACTAATAATGTGTGGACAAACAATATGGCGGGGTGGTAGGCCCGTTTGAATTCGATTATAACTGTTTGATGAGATTGAATAAAATGAGCTTTAAATACTTATATTCTTGTCAAATCGATTTAAACTTCCATCACAAGTTAGTATCGCACTTGGATACAATTAATTTGATTATATAAACAAGTCTTCTTGTTTTTACTAAATACTATCTGCTATAATTCCATATCCACGTTTCATCCATCAAACAGCTCGAGTAAAAATCCAATTAGTGCTCTTAGTAACAAAGAAAAGCGAAAAGTAAATCCTAAGATTGAAGAATATATTCGCTCGGTAGGTCGATCTCGAGGGCGCATGAAATTCGCTGACTTAAAAGACGCTGGCATAGGCGCTAGGCGCCATTTGATGTGACCAAAAATAAGCATTTGCTTATAATATTTTGGAGGCTAGAGTACAAGATTAGTGACAGATGACAAAACTATTAAGAAACGCTCCTAACTAGCTCACTTCATAGAGAAGCGACCAACAATTAAATATATGCGGATATCGATACTGGGGAAATAATCATCGGATCATATCGAGGCGACAACAATCATCCATCGAAATAATATTTCGATAAAGTGACGCGTATCGGACAAAAAATCCTAAGGCTTTTCGTTCATAACATTTGTGCTTTTAACAACAAGGTAATAAAATGCTCGGCAGTTTGTGCTTCTCTGCTTTTTTGATCAATACGAGTCATAAAATATCGATTTAAAAATGTATCTTACCAAATGTATAAGGAATTCACTTAATTCTTTGTAAGGTTGCTGTGCTATTCCGTGTTTATGAATATAGGACGGGTGTATTATAATATAAAATGAGTAAAAAAAAAAAATAAAAAAAAAAAAAAAAAATGCCGGGCAGTCAAGTTAAGACCGTTTTCGTTGCATTTTGTAATCTTATGTGAAACAAGTAAGAATATAGCTCAGTTTGCGTTCATTATTTGTCCAAGCTTTAAGCGCAAAATCGGGGAAAATGCTCACCAAACGTTAAGGTAAATTCCTATAATTCTGTAAGTGGGTATTCCCGTTAGCTGCCGCATTTAAAGCACGTTCTACGAAAATTGTAAACAAAATTAGATGGGCGGTTATATGAGGTAGAGTCCGTTTGTGCTTTATGAATAGAATATTGATATTCATCTCTTAATCAAATTGAGCTTTTTTAAAATCTATTTCCTTCCAAATGGAGTAAACTTCCATCACATTAGTTGGTCAATTACTTGTACATAATAAACCATTTGTTTTTTTTATTTCTTGTTATTCCAAAACACGATGGCTTTTATCACAAGAGCTGATTCAAATGTCTGCCTAAACAAAAAGTAACCTTAGTGGAAAATATCGGCTCTCGTTTATGCACGATCGACGATTCGGCTCAAAACTGAGTGTAGAGCCATTTTGCGTTTATTGATTGGCGACTGAAGCACAAAAATACAAAAAGCAAGACTGGAGAACTTTGTCTATATTTGTTAAATTTCTCCTTTTTCTTTGTTAACAATTGTGAATAATGAATGAGCCGAGTTTTTGTAGAGTAATGGTGACTTTAAGAAATAATATAGATTGGGCCAAATATATGTGTTTGGGTTATTTCATATTTTTTTTTCTATTATGTTCGACATTTTTACATTATTATTTACTGCTTTAAAGAATACAAAATGATAAATAGGTTTCAACATATTTGTGTATGGCCCTTTTTAAATTGCTGAGGCTTACATCTCCTTAATAAAATGATCAGACATTAAATCCTTATTTTTTTATCTTCCAAGATTGCGTTGAATTTCAGTATCACATATAGTTCAAAAGAGTATTTGCTCCAAAACCTTTATGCTATCTCGACGTCAATATTTAAGAATTGATAGAAAAATTTTAGCGACGAGTCTACACATAGACGATGATCCTATCTCATATTCATATAAGTATAACTAATATATTATAGTAATTATGTTTTTAGGAAGGCAGGTTAGTATATCTTTATATATAAAATAACGCTTAGCGTATTACCTTAATATATATATATTTATATTATAATTAATATATAATATAAAATTATATATATAATAGATATATATATTAATTAATATATATAATATAATATATAATATATATTAATTAATTATATAATTATATATATATATAATATATATAAATATATATATTAATATATATATAATATATATATATAATATATAGATGCATACATCAAATACTCCCCCCCCCCCCTCCTCACCCCCCCCCCCCTGGGCCCTTTTTGAAAAAGATTAAGGGGGTGGAAAAAAGAAATAGTAAAACCCACCAAGACCTGCCCAACGCAGAATTCCATTAGGTGATTTGGACACAGACGTGGACTTTAGAGAGAGACACATTGAATTCTGCAGGAAAAGGATGAAGGTCAAAGTGAATTATCCACATAAAACTATAATTGATTATGTGCATTGGATAAGAAAGGACCGCCTACCATTAACGAAGTAACCTGAGTCTCCAAGTCATATCATACAACAATACTCATTAGTAGAGAGTGAATTAGGCACATCTTGTATGTTAACAGTAGAGGGCGATCGCCAATGGTTTGAGTGGATAATGTGTGAAGAAGGTCCTAAATTCTCTCGCAAGCACTACCGATTATGTATTAATACCTATAAGTTAAATAGAAGGACTGTGGCACTACAATATTCACTCTCTCGAGGAAAGAGCGGTCTAAGGAGAGTAAGAAAGTTATTAGGACAGTTTTAATTTAGTCTAACTTAGCCTTAGCCTCAACACATATCCAAATGAGAGGTGAACGGAGGATCCACCCCCAAATTGTAGATAACAGTATATCCATTACAAGGGCGAATAAGACTTATATAAACTGGAAGTAACTAAGCAGAAGAAAAATAAAAATTTCACGCAATTTGTCTGATACAGAAATTCCACATTGACTTTCTATTGAGTAGTACCAATTTTTAATAGCAAGTACCGATTTGTATAATGTATCGGAGGTCTCCCAATTACAGATTCACTATTCTATGTTCAGCCAAGAATGTTTATGTTGTATTTACAGGTGACACATTAAAGCCGTCGAAG
>JABUQX010013186.1:0-2500 GCA_015478945.1 Trachelipus rathkii | reverse complement strand
ATTTTATTATTATTACTCTATTATATATTATTCAATATATTATTATTATAAATATCATTTATAAATTAAATTATATATATAATTAAATTATATTAATAGTATGATTATTATTATTATTAATTGTTTATTATTGTTTTTATTTATTATTTATTATTATTATTTAATTATATATTAATTATTATTATTATTATTATTTATTAATTATTATTTATATATTATTATTGAGATCTTAGAATCAAAAAAATTTTGAATTTGATACGTAAAATAAATTTCGAGGAGAAGGTATGAAACCCCCTGACACTCCTGTCTACAAGCTACTTATATAATATATAAAGTATACTATAAATATTTATGTTCAAGAATGGATATAAATACATAAACTATATTAATATGAACATATATCAGGAAATAATACTATTATAGTATATATATTGATAGTAAAAATAATGGTACGTCAGTATATAGTATACTATATACCAATATATCAATAGTATTATAGATATACCCGCTTAAATATCAAGAAGATAAATATTAGAGTATATATATTATAATAGATAACTGAAGTAATATATAATAAGTGTAATAGTAGGCGAAAGTATAGGAAGATTGAGCGGCTGGATATATATACTATATAGAATAAATAAATAATCACGTACAATAACAGAAATATAATATATAGAGATATAATAGTAATAGTAGCATTATGAGCTACATAAGCCGCTATAATAAACAGTATAGACTCTATACTCCAAGGCAGCCCACTAAAGTAAATATATAATTATACAGGTATATAAATAAAATAATCAGAGGTATACTGAAATACTGAGAGAGAGAGAGAGAAGAGGGAGAGAGAGAGGAGAGAGAGAGAGATTTTTAAAATAGTTTTTTCAATTCGATCGTCAATCCGTTCATCGTTCATCTCGAGTCGTCATCGGTATCAGAAATTTGACATACTAATCGTAAATACGTCATCGAGCAATCGAGTGACACAAAAAATGTACGCGATAAGATCGTCTCCATTACACGTAAGAGAGTCAATAAAAGATAAAGGTAAGATATATAGGAGTAATAGTTATATATATTAATAAGTAGTTAATAGGTAGTATGCAATAGTACTCGGAGAAGAATATGGTATAAAGGCCAAGCTAGGTTAATATATAATAGATAGTCGGTAGTATAGTGTAGAATGATGTATAATAAGAGAATGATATATATAGTAGTCGATAAATAAGGAAAATAGTCCTAACGTAAATAAATTAAGGAAATCAACAAAGTAAACGATACATATATAGATGACAATTATAAAGTGATAAAAAAAGGATATGGCTAGGGGTATACGGGTAATAAGTATAATGGGGTGAGGGGAATATCAAAGCCGGGAGTGTGTATAGTAATAGAGCAATAAACGACATAGAGCACCTCTGTGAGATCTAGAGAGAGCAAATTAATCTCTAAAGGTTAGATTTAACACCAGGTACAGACATCTGGTGGCGGGCCAAAATGTTCGCGTGTGCCCATGCAAAGATGTATAATCTCTAACGACAGGCGCTTATAACAAAAAAAATGGCCAAGTTAGTAAAATGCCATTCCTATCTATTATTAATTATTTTTTTAAATTAGAAAAGAAAAAAAAAATAAAACTAATAATATAAAAGAACTGATTATATGTTAATTGCGTTTATATAATATTATTCAAAATATAGAATGAATTCATGTATAGAAGCGCATAATTACTTCCACTAACCATATTTAGAATAATACGAAAAAGACTCTACATGAAAATAACTGATGAGCACACGTTCATGCGATGGGGTGTTGTACAGTGAGCTTATCATGCCAATATTGTTCCGTTCACATTTTCTCTAACGACAGAATTTCGTGGTACGCACAGACTCATATCTGCCCTCTATTGGCCGGAACAACAGAATGAACAAGGCCTCTCAAAATAAAAAACTATGCCTGCCCAGAATCAAGGCGAGATAAAAAAATAGCCTTGCAGGCTCTAGGAAATAAGGGTCTTTAAAAAAAATGAGACATATAGTAGAGGGACAGTAAAAATAGAGCTAAATAGCAGGAAAAGAGCCAGTTTTAAAAAATGCTTAGTTGCAGGGGAGGTCCGTATAAAAAAAAAATGCTCAGTGACAGAAAGAGGTAAAAGAGGATAAAAAATGCTTGATACAGGGCAGTAAAAAAAATTGCTTAGTGCAATGGCAGTTGAATAATGCTTAGTTGACAGGGCGATAAACATGCTTAATACAGAGGGCAGCAAAAAATTGCTTAATTACATGGCAGCAAAAGAGAAGCTTGAGATAAAGGGAGTAAAAAATTGACTTAATGCAGCGGCATGTAAAACGCTATGTGCAGGGCCAATAAAATATTAGTACAGACAAAGTTATCCATATTTGAGTAAAGCCTTGTAAGGCTGTCGAGGTCGATTGCAGAAATTCGGTGCTAAAATTGTATGTAAGAAGTTCTATACTTTCACAAATGACAAAAACAA
>JABUQX010013184.1:25000-43097 GCA_015478945.1 Trachelipus rathkii | reverse complement strand
CAATTTTTTTTTACCCACGAATTTACTAACAATTTCCTCTGACGACTGTACTTGAATGTATTTTAGGTGCCTAAATATTCCATGGCACTTCAGAAAGATATATCTTCATCAAGATAAATCTTCAATCTGATCTTCCCGAAGTACCATGGGGCACGAAGTGCCTTGGGATATTCATGTAGTACCTTGTATCGTGATGTTAATACAAAGAGTTCCTTTTCAGAAGAAACTTATTGGAGCTCAGACTTCAAATGAATGCGTGAAATCTTCCACAAGTGATGTGGGAGTTTTCAGCTTTGAAATTCAGAAAAAATTAAAAATCCATTGCTGATTTTTTCCCTTATCAGTCTATTTAAATAGTTTCTTAATTTGTAGACCTATGAGCCTGGGGAAATTTTGACGTAATTACGTGAATGAAAGACCTTTTACAACATCTTCTAAATCATCTTTATAAACTCCAATTTGATTTGTAGTAGAGGAACAAAGCTTTTCTTGATTCTATCAAAGATTTTGTACATAATTTTTCATTTCCGGTGTTAATTATTGTCTATGCCACAAACTTTTTTCTAGTAACGATCTCTGTACCTACCTGAAAGTCAGTGATTCTAAGTTTTCTGTGTCTAAGTGTGTGCATAGAATTACCGAATATAGTGTTTGTTGTTAGTGAATTGTGATTTCATGCATATAATTGACATTAGTTATTTTATTTGTGTGGATATATTACATAATGTTTTGATACTTCTACTGATCACTGTTCTTTTGAAGTTCTGATGTGTATTTATTGTGGATTATGAATTAGAATCTTATCTTCTATCAACTCTGAGCGTACTGATGTCCAATTAGCAGATGAAGAGCACATCAGATAGAAAAAAGTGAAAATGAAGCTAGCAACGTTTTCTAGCTCCATGACACTAATGAGTCTCTTTTGTGGCTATCCTACTCACAAAGAAAACGACAATGCTTGGTGTACTTGGTTTGCAGTCCTAATAAAATTGGCAATTACTTTGAAAACACAACGAATTTTCCACTGAAAAATAGTTTAGATAAGCGACCTGTAAACGATATGATATAAATTATCTGAAACATAAAACTACGAAAGAAAGAAATGCTGCAGATGACTTAATAGCAAAACAAGCTAGTGAAATTGCTTTAGATGATAATGAACCTTTATGTAAGAAAAGATGCGAGATTAGTAACAGGGGTTATGGGAATGAAATCAAGATTTGGAATGGGTTTACCAAATAAAACGTAAAAATGAGCTCACAGAAGTGGGCTCAGAAAATTTGAAAGGCATATTTTATAATCCTCAAACTGGAAATTCAGAAATGAATGACCTAGTACGAAAAAGTGGATTATCTTCGAAAACTGTTAAAGAATTGCTAAGTCATCAGAATGTGTATACATTACATAAACCGATAAGACAAATTTTCGACAAGAAGGGTAATTGTGTCTAGTGTTGACGACCAGTGGCAAGCTGATTTAGTAGACATGCAAAAATATAATCAATAAAATATATATTTAAAATCAGGGTGGCCAACCCTTGGCGATGCGCCAACGTGGCACATGATGATTATAAGTGGCGCGTATGCTACGGCTACTTTTTGGAGATTTATATTATTAACTGGGCTACGTCAAGCTATTTCTTACGAAGTATTTTCATGAAAATTAAATTATTTTATTCCGAAATTGTTAAGAAAAGTAGATACTGTCCGGATCCGAAGTCGGATAATGCTTATGATTTTTTTTTTAGCGTCGACTCTCATATTCAAAATAATTTCCCGCCAAAACCCATATTTGAAACATGATTTTAATTTACCGTGTGTAATGAAACATCAGTCAATGATTATTCGGAAATTTTGGTTTATCAGTGAATAGTTATATGAGCGTGTTCTCTCATATTTTTAAATTATTTGCTTTAATTTTTTCATAGGACATATTAGAAATTAGTGCCCTATTTTTTAAATCAAAGAATTCTAAAATAGAATTAATAGAGAAATCATATAATCTGTGATTATCTTTATATATATATATATATATATATTATAATATATATTATATATATATATGATATAATAATAATATATAGTATATACTATTATATATATATATATATATTTTATATATAATATATTATATATATATTATATATATATATATTATATATAAAATATTATATTATATAATATATATATCATCTATATATATAATATAAGATATATAATATATAATATAACTAATATATATATATATATATATTATATATTATATATATATATATATATATAGTATATATAAGAAGAATAAATGAAGCATAATTTGGCACATTTATGACGTTTCGGGTATATAACGTTACACATCATCAGCACTGCAATTAAATAAAATAATAAATTTATTACACAAAATAAATAAAAGAACTAATAAAAAAAATACTTATGATATCACTTATATAATATATATATATATATATATATATAATATATAATATTATATTATATATATATATATATATAATATATTATAAAAATATATATATAATAAATATGTATATAGATATATATATATATATATATATATAATAGATATTATATATATAATATTATAGAATATATATTATATCATAATATATAATATAATATATCCTATCCGAATAAAGGATGCCCACATCGATGTCCTGCGTGCTAGAGCCGACTACATTGTCGGCTTCTACGGAAAGGCATCGTTCATTTGGTTATATGTTAGTCGATGCATGTTTAGCATTCCTGTAGGCTGGCTCGTTACCCGGAACCACATGGGAAGACCCAAACAGAACAGTAATATTTTTCCTCTGCACATACAACGAGAGAGAGTTCATGATAGTAAAGGAGACCCCAAAATTTCTCGAAGACCGTACAAACAAACGCCTTGAAGGGTGCTTATGGAATCTGAGAAAACGTTGTAATACCCACGTTGGAAGCTGCTATCCTGAACTGCCATTAGGCACCGCACCAGTTCGCAGAGATGCGAAGAAGTGGCAGAGTATGAGATCGGTGAAGTCGGGAAAAGAACAGCAGAAAGGTTCCACTCCCTCATCCGTTTTGGAACCGTCAGTGTAGACCGCGAACGAATCAGTGTGAACTTCCAAATATATTATATTAAAAGATGGAACTATTGAACATAAAATTAATGGCTCAGAAAATGTAACGTATAGTTATAAAAATATTAAAGAAAATATTGATGATAAAAAAATATTACGAAGTAATTAATCTCTTAAAATATTCTGATAATACTAATAATGAAATAAAACAATACTACATATTTTTCTCTATAATAAATAGAGAATAAAGCAGAACTATTAAAAATTTTGAATTATTCAACTAGCTATTAACAAACCGTAAAATTATTCGATTTAATTAAAGAAGTTATTTATGAAGTAATTGAAATTAAAAAAACAAAACAAATACAAAATTCTCTCAATCATTGCTATTCTATATCAAGATTAAGAGGAAAATATTAATGTAAATTCTTCAAAAAAACGTCATGGATACACGGAGAATTAAGGAAAGGAATAAAATATAAAATTCATTTTAAAATTTATTTGACTTAGACCGACATTAATTTCTCGAATTTACAATAGCCAAAAATATAAAAAAATTATATATAATGAATAACCTTTTTTTATTTTTACTCAAATGTATTTCAAAGCTTGAGTTATATTTTGCTTGTAGTTTTATTTAATGTATAATCACTTGTCTCGTAACTTTCCGGAAAACTTGATATACATATCTCACTCAGTAACTTTCGGTACTCTCTCAAAATAGAGCTTTTAAACTTGCCTACCACTTTTCTATCCTGACCTTGGCCTCAAACAGTTGGTACCGCTGCCTGCTCGTATCCCAGATCGTCCTAGAGATGAACCTAACATTCTAGACCTTTTCATAACCTCTAATCCTTATCCCGTTACCCTTTCATCACTTTCTTATCTAATATGTTTATATCTTCAAGTCTTCTCTGGCATGGAGGCGAACATTCTATATTCTTTCCCTTCAACTAAACCTAACAAATCTTGGTTTAACTCTGCTTCTTCTCGTGCTATTCGTCACAGGGACGACGCTGCCTTCACCAATTACCCTCCTCTTCAAACTCTAGAGACCCACGCAATTTATATTTCATTCCAGAATCCCATAAAATATCTATTCTCTGCGACCATAAAAACCATTTCTTCCATAGAAAATGCAATAATCATACTGGTTTCCCTTCATATACAAATACGAGGCAAACCAAGATTTTTTTATAAAATTTTACAGATTTTGAAGCATTCTGTGTTTTCAATTACCAACGCACATTCAATGGCTAAGTCACCTAGAGGATTCCAGCAGCTATTCCTCCTCCTCCAACTCATGACTAATAGTTATTTCCTCTAAAGATGTTATTTCTGATTTCTCTGGGCATGGTAATTAGCATAGTTACGGAAAACTAATCAAATATGATAAGTACTTTTGCAAAATTAAATGAGGACAATGAACAAGAACTTGAGGAACTGGTCAATGTAATACGGATCTATGAAAAAAACGAAGAAGTACTAATCAATTTTCAGAACGAACGTGATAAGAGTATGAAAAGATTATGTTCCAATGACGTCGATATAGAGTGCACGAATGAAGTGATGAGTTCACACTTTGCAATACTCTTGCTTTAGATCTTATAAACCGTGAGCATAGCAAAAGTAGTACGTGAATAAAAATTAATGAAGTGTAATTGTCAAGCTGGAAAGTAGGTACACCTGAAAAACAGCAGAAAGATGTTTACAATGAGCATAAACAATGCAGCTAAAAGAGGGAAAAAGATAAGAATGTAACTAAATCAAATATTTTTCGCCATCTACGTTGATCCATGTCTCAGCATCTTCAGACTGAATAATCCATAAACCTAGGATTGCTCTTTGTGAACAAGACTTAAAAATTAAATATGACACTATCGGACAGAAATCCCAAGTCGGAGTCACATAGTTCATCATTTCAGGAATTCTCTCTTATTTATTCTGTCAGTGAAGATAAAACGCCAATGTTGATAGGCAATGGAACCAATTGGAAGCACGCAGAAAAGCGATTGAAAAATGACAGTCAAATCGGTTATCCTAAAAAAGCTCATTTGAGCGTTGAGAGCTTATTTTCAGATTTAAAAAAATAAAAAATCGAATCCAAGGACATCGTTAAGGAAGATTTGTTTGAAGCAGTTTTATTAAGAAAACAACAGTTTTAATAAAATTATATTGCATATGTTCATATAATTCAAGGGGATTATTTAAAAGTTAATGATAAATTAAATTATAATTGATTATTAAAAAAAAAAATTCCAATAAAATATTTTCTAAATTTTAAATTGTAAGTCAAAATAAAGGTGACAACCAATTTTATTTACAATACCATAAATTTTTTAATATTAGGAAAAAATTTCTTTAAATAGAGATAAAATTATAACTAAGAAATGAAGTCTGAGCCGGAGCCGACGGAGCGTTAATTTTAAAATGATGTAAAAGGGGATGAAGTTTATCAATTTTAAGATGTTGCAATAACATACATAAATTCTTTTGACCTCTTTTACTGTTTCCCTTATCACTTTATAATCACTGATTGCGCTTAGTTTCATAGTCGATTACTGCCCATTTCACTCTTAAATTAACTATGTTTTTCTTGCAAATATTATTTCCATGCTTATTAAAAATGGGGCATTTTGATTTACGATTACATTCATATCTGAACTCGGAACATGCTTAAGCAATGTTTTTTTAAGTGTACTTCCATTTACATTCATAGCTGCATCAAACATTTAACACAATTTATATTTCATGACTTCAAGGGAATTTTTTAAGTCTTTAAACACATTTAAATAGTTTTTTTTTTCTCCTTTAAGGGTTATTAGAAGATCTATAGGTCTTTAGATCTTGGGTCCGGGTCAAACCGTGACCATAGACATTCCAAAAGATTTTTTACCCAAATCCTAACATCAGTCGCAAGATGCAAATGCTCTTTCGTACAAACCATTAGCTCAGTTCCATGTAGTTGAGCAGAACTGGAGCTTCTAATGTTTTTATAAGACTCTTCTTTCTTACACCCCGTTCCAACTAATATGGAACCACGATGTCATTGGTGTTTCACATTCTTCTGATTTCGTGTTTAACCTTTGATATTTTATTTCCCTTTTTCCCTTTCATAGTCACCACGTTATAATAGTTTGGGACTCCACACTTTGATCCTTTATCATTTGACTACAGAGGTCGTCTTATTAATGGCGACTGCTACATCCGTGGATGACAGAATCAGAGCTAGCAGACCCTTTCATTTTCTATCATTTCGGGGGATTTGTGTTATCCAGTAGATGCCGCTTGTCTGATTATATACTTTTGGAACAATTTAAAATGGATCAACCTGCAGATGGTGTTATCCTTTTCAGTGATATAGATGCTGTTTAGCAGAGTCTGACATCCTGCTAGAATGTGAGGGACGATTCTGTGTCTTGGTCGCACGCTCTACATTTGTCGCCGATGTTCTCTCTTTCTATATGGTTTCGATGCCATCTTGTATTCTTCGGTCTTGAGTGGCTATAATCACTCTTTCTCTTCTGCTTTAGATGCACAAGCATGTGTGTTTTAAGCCTTATTTTTTCTTAATTTAAACAAATTCAAATAATGCTGCATTCAGAACATTTAAACAAGTTTGTATTTTGATGCCTAAGCATGTGTGATTATTTAGTATCTTTAATCATTATCATCATAGCTACACTCAGAACATTTAAATAGCTTTAACTTTTGATGCAAAAGCATGTGTTTTAAGTTTCTTTCTTATTACACGGATAGCTACACTCAGAACATTTAAACATTTATTTTTTTTTTTTTTTTTTTTTTTTTATAACACCTTAATTTGAAGGTACTCTCGGTGCTACACCGTCCCAAACCTTGGGTCAAGGCATAGCACCGCACATACTCAACTTCCCAAGACTAACCTTATTATGCTAAGGCTTCCTTTAATCGCTTCCATAACTATCTCCTCTGTTCCAATCTTTGCAGGGATCTTTTCTAGGTAAGTCACCATCGATGTTTTTACCGCTCCAAGGGACCCAACCACCACCTCTACCTCATCCATCTCCCACATCCTTCTGATGGTATATCTTAGTCTTTGGTATTTTTTTTCCTTCTCTCTTTCGTAGAGGGCCACTCTCTCATCATACGGGACTCCAACCTCTATCAATTGACATTTTCTTGTCGTTTTTAACTAGTACAATATCCGGTCTATAATTATTTGGTACAAATATGTCTGTGGATTCCAAAATCATAAAGAATTTGGATATGTTATTATCACTACTTGCGGGGTTTAATAATTCCAGTGGTAATTAGGGGTATCAATATTGTATAATTTACAAGTCTATAGTGAATTAGTTTGCATATGGAATTCTCTCTTTCGGTATACAGTCCCATATGTAGCAGAGTCTCACATCCGGATAATATAGGGGCACAGTCTCCGCGTCTTTTTCACAATCCTACATTTATCAGAGCCATCAACTCCTTCCAATATGCTTTTTGAACCTTGGTCTCTTAGGCACCAGTCCTGAGCTGTAATTAGAGTTCTCTCGTCATTTATTTCAGAAATCCCCTTGCTATTGTTTCTATAGATTTTCTTTATGATAAAGGCCTTGTTTAGTACTTTTTTTTAAAATGTTGGCATGCCTATGTTCTTCCCATTCTACAACATCTGCTTTCTTTCTTATTCTTATATAGTTTCTTTAAATTTTCAGTTCTTTCTTTGAGGTTTTCTCATTCCAATCATTCTTGTGTTCTTATATAAATGTTAAATTCATGGGGGTAATCATTTGCCTTTTTTTTATTGAAGTTGTTCCAGCCTTGCAATCTTCATGTTCTTTAACCAACCAATGAATTTGGTTTTTCCTTCTATAAATTCTGCTAATCCTACTATTTCATTTTTGTGGTTTCTATCTATATGAGGCATTCCCATACCTCCTTCATCTATCGGGATGTATATACGAGCTGTACACTGGTTTTGGAGATTATTTTGGTGCATGAGGAGTTCCTTGTTGTTGTGTCTAGAGTATTTATTTCATGCTGGTTACCAGTCCACAATTCCAAAGCTATACCTCATTACTGGCATTGCCAGTACCTTAATTGCTTCTATTTTGTTCTTTGGTTTCAATTCGGTTTTTAATTCTCTCTTTCATAATTTTGTTTTCAATCTTGTCCGATTCCTCTACTCCGAGGTATTTGTACGTTCCTTCTTGTTCCAGTTCTTTGATTTCCATGTTATTTACCATGATGTTTTCAGTGTGTACCTTTCTACCTTTGTTCATAACTATGCACGCACACTTTTCCAATCCAAAATCCATTCTAATATCTGATGAAAAATCACTGACCACCTTTATCTGTCTCCTCTTGCCTCTCCTCTACTTGCGCATACAACTTTTGATACGTTACACATTTTTTGCTTGTTTGATCTCTTATTCTTTCTTCTCGGTTCTTTATTTATTCTGTACCCATTCTAAGTTGTTGATCAGAGTACTTAAGGGGTTGAGGGCTAACACAAATAAAAGGGGGGACATGGAGTCCCCTTGAAAAATCCCTCTTATCATATATATATATTATATTTTCATAATTCCTTTCTCGTGTGGTAGCTTTAAATTAATTTTCCACATTTCCATTACCTTTTCCATGAATCTTTTTATTTTCCCATCAACTTTGTAGATGCTCATTATTTTATTCAGAAGAATGATAATAATGATACGCTTTTTTGTAATCAATCCACGTCAATTCTTTTGTTCTTTCCCACTATTTTCAATTATCATTTTATTTACCAATAGTTGTTCCTTTGTTCCATAGGTACTGTATCTCTACTACATTCTTTTTGCACTTCACTAACGATGTTATTACTTTCTAACGTTTATATAGCCTTTGGGAAAGAACTACTCTTAACACTTTGTAAGTTGTAGGAAAGCATGTTATAGGTCTGTAATTACTAGAATTTTTTGGTTTCTTCATTTATCAGAATGAGGGTAGTTTCCCTGTTTTTAACCACTGTGATATGTCTACTCTTCCATCCATTATGTTGTTTAAGCATTTTGATAAGGGTTTATTAATGTAATTTTTTAAACCAAATGTTCTGGACTTTGTTCTTTTCAGGTGCCTTCCAATTATTTATTATTCTTCTTTATTAATTTCTTTACTTCTTTAATACCAATTTACTGAAAATCCATGTTTCTAATAGCTGTTATTTGTGAGTTATTTTAATATATCTCAACCATTGAGCATCTACATTATGAGACATTGCTCTCATATATATTTTTCCAAAATCTTTCGACCTCCTCTGCCTTTGGTCCATCTTTAACTGTTACCTTAGTATTAAGTAAATCTCTATAAAATTTACCTCAATCTTCTCTGAACAATTTGTTTTCTTTTTTCTTTACCATAAGGTAAAGGGTATTTCGTATCTTTTCAATCACTTTCCTTTTGCTGCTAAAGTTAGTTTTCTTCTCGCGAGAGCGTGTGTAAATTTGCCACCGTTTCTGATTCCTTCTCTATTTACTAAATTTTGTGTTTTTCTCTTTGCTGCTTCAACTATTGTTTCTCCTTCCTGTAGCATTGTGAGCATTCCAAATTCTTTTCAAAGAGTTTTTATTTCATTCGTAAGTCTAAACTTCCCAGGTGCATCAAATACTTCCTTCTTTTATTATGATTATTTTTCTTATCTTTCATAATTTGGAGTGGAGGAATCGAACAGGATTGAAAACACAATAATGAAAGAGAGAATTTAAAGAGGAATATATCTCAAGAGTGAAGAGTTAAACCGAAATAAAAAAATAGAAGCAATTAAGGTATTGTCAATGTAAGTAATGAGATACTGGTAACAACATGAAATAAATACTCTATACACAATAATAAGGAAACTCCCCCATGAACAAGGAAATTCCTCCGTGGACAAAATAATTTACAAGTTTCAGTGCACAGCTCGTATATACATCCCGAGAGATGAAGGAGGCATATGAATGCCACACAAAGATAGAACCCACAAAAGTAAAATTTTATGATTAGCAGAATATGTAGAGTGAAAAGGAACTAAATTCATTGGATGGTTAAAAGAGCATGAAGATTGTAAGGCTGGGACGGTTTAAATAACAAAAAAGGCAAATGAATACCTCCATGAATTTAACATCAATTTAGGAATGTAATGAGTATGGAATGAGAAAATCTAAAATTTTTATATTAAACTTATAAAACAACAAGAAAGGAAGTCGATGATATAGAATGGGAGGAAGATAGACATACATAACATTTTTAAAAGGAAGTAGTGAACAAGGACTTTGTCAAGAAAGAAAAATCTATAGAAACAATTAATTACAAGGGGATTTTTGAAATTGAATGACGAGAGAACTCTGATTACAGCTCAGGATTGTTGCCTAAGAACCAATTGGTTCAAAAAGCATATTGAAGGAGTTGGTATCTCTGATAAATGTAGGATATGTGGGAATTCGCCAAGAATTTATCCGATATATTGTTCGATGTTAGGACATAGCCCTACATATGGATAATATATAAAAAGACACAATTTCATATGAAAACTCATCATTACAGACATCTGGCAATTATATTAGTATTGATACCATAATAATCCACTGGAATTTAAACCCCATGTATAGTTCATATGATCATCTTCAAAACGATCAGGAATATTTTATTTTGGCATTTATTTTGGCATATCCACTGAAATATTTGTAAAATATATAGACCCGATATTGTATTAATTAATAACCAACAAGAAGTTCAGCTACAGAGATCTGGAGTCTAATATTTGTTAGAAAAAAGTAGACCTCTATTGAAAGAGAGAAAAGAAACAAAAGCACCAGATACTATGAGTGCCAACTATCAGAAAGATGTGAAGAATGGATAAGGTAGATTTAGTGCGGTGGTGATTAGGTCTCTTGGAAGTGAAAACATGCTAGTGCCTAACCTTGAAAGATTCTGAAAGATCTGAACCGAGGGGGTGGCTACGAAACCAGATAAGGCAGCCTAGTATATAATACAGCTAGTCACTTGGTTGAATAGCAGTGCGATGATATTCCCTGACCTAAAATTGAATTTGTATATAAGATGTAACTGCTTATCAAATCTAAAATGCCTTATATCAATCAATTGCTGTGTACTGCTCAATCCTCTGATCATATCATGAATTACTTAATTCAGTTGTGTGCAGCTATTTTGTAGAATTTCTTAGGAGTTGTTTGAATATAAATAACATTATTAACAAACTATTTGTTCAGCTTCTGTGAGGAAAAGAGTCTTTTTTGTTTTAAATTATGAATAGTTTAATGAAATACTAAAATTAAGAGAGGAGATTTCCATTTTAACGTCATGAAAGATTGCAAATACATGTAAAGTTATAATTATTTTCGTGAGAATGAGGTTCTTTGGAACAGTACAAACTGTTGGAGAGGGATCTTGACAGTCCAAAATGCGGTGATGATATCTTTGGAAAATAGTCCAAAATAAAGATGAGAGGATTTTAAATTTTATTTATATTATGCATGTGCTGATGCTGATACGAATACCTGTGATATATATATAATTATATAATATATATATATATATATAATATATATATTAATTATATATATATATATATATATATATATATATAGATATTATATATATATATAATAAATATATATATATAATATTATATATATAAATTATTAAATAATATATTATATTATTATATATTATAATATAGTATATATATAATATTATAATATATATATATATTATATATATATAATATATATATATAATAATATATATATATATATATATATATAATAATATTATAATAATAAATATATATATATAGAAAATATATATATATATAATAATATATATATAATATATTATATATTATATATAAATATAATATAAAATAATATATATAATAATATATGATATATATAATATTATATAAATATATAATATATAAGTATAGTAATATATAATAATAATATATATAATATATATATATATATATATATTAGGATTGCTACACAGAGGATTAGTGCTAATGAGCACACAGTAACACAGTTTGAAGCTCCGATCCACCTTAACCCACACGGGCACACTTTGGATGATATACCAGTGGAAAAGCTTTTTGGACCGGGTAAGATTTATTGAAAGAATGAAGGGTAGAAAGTTTTATTAAACTAATCAAAGGTTAAAAAAAATTATTGTATTGTTATTTAATTTAATTATTTCTTAATAATGTCTTTGGTTATTCACTGTTTTTAATTTTTGACTGTTTCTTATTTGTTCACTGTTTATATCATATGACTAAAAAAGATGTTATCGACTGGGTTGCTAAACACGGCATGTTCGCCAACAATAGTATCCTTCTTATCAACACAGGATGGTCTTCAAGTATGTATATATATATATAAATTATATATATATATATATATATATTAATTATATATAATTATATTATTATATTTATATATATATATTACTATATACCTATATAATATATATATATTATTATAATATATATATATATATAATTAATATTTATACATATATATATATATATATGATAGTATATATATTATATTATGGTATATATATATATATATATATATTATATATATATAATTACACAATATTTAAATTTAATAAATTATATTTTAATTATATTTTTTTATTATTATAATTTATATATAATATATATATATATATATATATATATATATATATACTTATATATATAGAGGAAAAGATGTATTTCATTAACAGCGAAAATTCTTCAATTCCATCGATATCCAAAAACTACAATAGTTACAGGAAAAGGAATACATTGCTGGAATGCTGGTCAATTTTAGTAACGGAATGTAAAAAAAAAAAAAAAAAAAAACAAAAAAAAAAAAAAAATAAAAAAAAATTCTCAAACTACACCTAACCTACAGCGAAAAGGAATACATTTTTGGAATCCTGGTAAATTTTAAATAGCAAAATTTTACAAAAAAAAAAAAAAAAAAAATTATTTGTAATAATCTATAGTAATATGATTAGAGAGCCTATTTTTAAGAGACCTTTTGTTGGTTACTCGTTAAAATAATAGACTTTCTATTAAATTTTGCTTTTTTTTTTTTTTTTTTACTAAGAATACCCAAGGGTATACCGCACCCGATTGCAGGAGTCGTGGTCTCTCGCCTTCCGGGAACTACGGGGGTAGGAATAATTTCCCCCCCTCCGGAGGGGTCTCCGGAACCCCCGCTCTTTGGTATTTGGTGTCGCGGGGGTTCCTCCCCTCCCCTAAGGGTATTGGAAAACGTCCCCCCCTGTGTTCACCGTCGGCTCGAGCCCTCCCCCCTACATTGCCGTGTTAATACCTTTACAAATAAATATATAGCTATATTATATATATATATAATATATAATATTATTATATATATAGTATAGAATAATATTATATATTATATATATATACTTATAATATATATATATATAATTATATATATATATATATATTATACATAATATTA
The DNA here is from genome assembly GCA_015478945.1 of Trachelipus rathkii. NCBI lineage: Eukaryota > Metazoa > Arthropoda > Malacostraca > Isopoda > Trachelipodidae > Trachelipus > Trachelipus rathkii. The sequence continues at coordinate 29,540 of JABUQX010013184.1, read as the reverse complement.
TATATTATATATTATAGTAGTATATATATATATATCATATGTATATATATATATAGTACTATTATATATTATATTATACTATATATATAGTAATATATATATATATATATATATTATATATATATTATATAGTATTATATTATATATAGTATTATATACAAATATTAATAGTATATATATATAGCTATATATATATATATATATATATTATATATATATAATATATATATATATATAATATATATATATATATATTATATATATATATATATATATATATATATATACTATATATATAATATATATATATATGATATTATGTCCTTGCTCCTAAAATAAATATTATTGTTGATATTATTTATTTATTATTATTTTTTTTTTAAATTTTCCTTACTAAAATTTTTACAAGGATCCAAAAATGTATTCTTCTCGCTGTACTATTCTGAGTTTTTGAGTCTCTCTCTCTTTTTTTTTTTTTTTTTACATTTCCGCACTAAAATTGGACAAGCATTCCAGGATTCCCTTTACCTTTTCCCTGTAGCTATTGTAGTTTTGAGATGTTTCTGATTGAAAAAATAATATTTTGCTGTTAATGAAAAGAATATAAGCCATATATATATATATATATATTTATATATATATATAATATTATATATATATATATATATATATATATATATATATATATATATAATATATATAAATACATATATAGCTATATATATAATATATATATATATATATATATATTTGGGTGAAGTGTAAAAGCTTGCCAAAAGAAGTTTAACGATTTATTAGAATATATGCGGAAATGTTGCTACCTATAAGTGTTATCATCTTTGTGAATTTTAAACTTCCTACAACATAATCTTTGGTTGCCAATTTGCCACAAATCTCTATAACATTTTAAGATCGACAATTTTTTTTTGCAGCTCTTCGCTTTTGTTCTCTGTTTTTCTGTGGTCTTTTGTTATGATCTTTGTACCTACCCTTTCTCCTTCCTTAACCCGAATTAAAGTCTTGTCTTTTCGGATGTCAAAGTATATCCAATATACCGATGAAGACTGTTTTCCCTCATTTTTCTTTTTCAAGTACCTTCGGGCTTTTATTCTTTCCTTTCTGACTTTGCTACGATCGACTACTATAGAGGAATCGTCTTTGGTAATTACACCCATATCTTTTTAAAGCTGAATTTATAAAAAAGCTGCTGCTCTATCAGAAACACCGTTTCTGTCGCAAGCCTTTGCCACATTTGGAAGCTCAGTTTTCATTTGCGAAGTTGAAGGAGAAACTTGACATTTGTTTTTCGTTTCCCATGGTTTATATTCAGTATCTTCATATAAATCAGAAGAACTTGAAGAATTCAAAATGTTCCAAAATAGGAGAAAGTCTATTAGCTGTTTTTTTTCACTGCCTTGTAATTGAACATTTTTACTTCTTTCTGTTGACTTTTCTTTGCGTTGCAAACTTCTTCGAAGCATTTTACTTGTTTTAGATGTCAGTATTTCCAAATACTAATCTTCGAAATGACCTTGGTCCCTTAAAAATCTCTTTCAGCTACAGGTATTTTAAGTTTATTTTGTAAGTACAGATTAAAAAGTCCTTGCATTTACATAATAAAATATCGAACAGATTTTCTCCCTTGATTCTCTAAATGATACAACTTTTTCGAAATATTTAATTTACCCTCTATTTTCAAAGGTTCCTTAATATTCTGATATTTTTATGGTATTATATTATCGTACGTAATATTTGTTGGTCCGTTACAATAGGAGTTAAACTTTTTTTCCATATGCCAAACACTGGGCACAAGCCGTCTGATAGCATCCGAGGCATTTCTGTATGCCCTACGTAACAAGAAAGGATAACTAAATAAAATATACTGAATAAAAATAACACAAAATAAAATACGTGAACCACGTAATGCCAACTAAATGAAATACGCACTTATAATAGAAAGACAACCAGTTAAAACGAGAACTCAATTGTACTGACGCCAGCAAGAGAGAAAGCATCAGCCAGCATCCGTACACGGTAGGAGAGAGAAAGAGGGTCTATGCAGGACCATGCGCACTTGAAGGGTGAGTCCCTCGATTCCCAGTGTTACGTTAAGTGTCAAATATTTGATTTCTCTGACAGTTTAATTTTAAAAACTCATGGTTTCAATCAAAGCTATAATTTATGAATCCGTTTTTGTTAGCTTGGTAAAACGTCTTAAACGGCGTTTTCGATTTTTTTCTGTGTCTCTAGCCATTTCTCTTGTATTTTCATTTTTTTATAAAGAATATTTTGACATTTTTCGATTCTCGTTTTACAATTTTTTTTTCGAAATGACTTCAAACTGAACAATACAAATATTGGACTATTACCTAAAAAACGTTGGAAGCGAAATATTGATTTTTGATCCCAGATCCCAGCAATGGTTGAATTCCAAACCCTAATTTTTTTTCTTAAAATGAAAAATTACGATAATTATTTTTCTGACCATTCCATCTGCATGAAATTTTCAGGACATTTGTAATCTAGGGGGATACACAGTTTTTATTTAGATCATATTTTGGTATTTGCAATAGCTTTGATTTTGTAGATTAAACAAATTTTCTAAAAAAATATTTTTTGGAAAACTAGGAATTTATTTTTTGAGTATACAAAAATATGATCTTGGTAAAAAAGATCTTCCTCGACTGACTAAATACGTCCTGAAAATTTAATGTTGATTGGATGAGTTAAAAAAAATCACTATTTCACTCTTTTTTTTTAAAAAAAATTCTTCAAAAAGTAAAATGTTGAGAAATTTTTTTTCCTACTCATCCTATGAACTTCAAATTTTTAGGGCGTATGTAGTCAGGAGAGTTGGATCCTTTTTACTAAGATCATTTTCTTGTATTCTGAAAAAAAAAATCTTTTAAATTTAACACTATTTCTTTTAAGGCGAAAATTTGCTCCATGTTCAAAATCAAAACTATTGCATATACCAAAAATTGATGTAAATGAAATATGTGTATCCCACCCGATTATAAATGCCATGAAACTTTCCTGCAGATCGGATGACCAGAAAAAAAAGCGTAATTTTTCCTTTCCAAAAAAAAAAAAAAAAAAAAAAAAAAAACGCATTGTTTGAAATTCGACCATTGCTGAATCTGGAGTCAAAAATCAATATTTCGCTTCCAACGTTCTTTTTAATAGTCCGATATTATGTTATTCCAGTTGTCATATTGAAAAAATGGTAGGGCTAGAATCGAAAACTTGTTCAAAAAAATAGCGTTTTCAATAAATGAAACTAACAAAAGAAAAGATACCAACAGAAAAAACACCCGAAAAACGACATTTTAACTTAAGAAAGTGATTTGAGTTTGCTTTTATTCTTCAAAATTGACTGAAAATTAAAGAATTAAATAGTTCCAAAGAAATAAAAGTAGGAGTAGATTAGTCGCTTTTCATTGCAAAAATCAAAAAACCTTTCCTTATCAAAAATCAAAATCGGTGTCTACCATTCTTAAAAAACAGACTTCTTGTTTTAATTTGAAAAACAATTAATGAAAATCAGAATCAAAATATATATTTCATAAATAAGATGATTAGAAAAATTAATGATTGGAAATTTTCATATGCAATTTTTTGTTTCTCTATTAAAAAAGGTTTATGTGTTCTTTTTTATATGGTTTAAATTATATAGCTACTTAGAATTTATTAAACAAAATGTTTGAAATATAATACGAAAATCCTCATGGTTATTTACAAAGAAGCCCTAAGTAAATATAACCTCGTCATGATTTATTCAGTTTTAAAATAATAAATGAAAAAAGAAAAAAGAGTCAAATGAGAATCATTTGTGTGGTTATGCCCGTGAGTCAAACGGTTTTCAGCCTCCTTGTTGTCAGAAGGCCAAAAAATTGTTACAAACGTTATTGGGAGCGACAATCAATACAAAGTAACAAATTTAGCTTTAAAATACGCTCTCTGAACTCGTCGAAATTTTCCTTACAAAATATTGTTAGTGCAAAGCGTACAATGCGAAGAGAAGCATTCCTCCTTGGACTATATGATACGTACACAAAAAAGAATAAACACTTTTAAATTAAAATAATTAAACTACGAATAATGGACTCTCCGCGTATCGCACCTATTCAAATCGAATGACCAATTCCATATCGTTATGTGATTTAAAATTCTTAACGAATTAAACCACTTCTTAAAATTAGTTTGCCGCGTATAACATGAAATCCATATTTCAATGTCCAAGGGTGTGGTAATATTTACTAAACTCCATCTTATTTCGGGTTACTGCAACATCCAATAATGAAGAATCGCAAATATCCTTTACCATTACCTCACCTTTCGCCGTTTTGCTTTCATTCATAGGTTTCATATATGTCAAACCCTAGACCAAATTTATAAAGCATGTTTTGGAGATCTTAGAGTATTGTTATGTTATCTAGACATATATAATAGGCAAGTCAACATTAAAAAAAACATTAGAAATAGTTGAGCAGTTTTTAAAAGTGTGAAAAATTTATTTTAGAACAAAGAATTAATTCTT
>JABUQX010013184.1:0-10000 GCA_015478945.1 Trachelipus rathkii | reverse complement strand
GAGATATGGATTGTTGCTCTTCTAGAGGCTGATTGTAAAAAGAGTATATATACAACTATATATTATAAATAACTATATATATATTATAAATATATATATATATATCATTTATAAATAATATATATATAATATATTATATATATAGTATATATCGATAAATAATCGGTATCGATATATATTTCGATATATCGAAATCGAAGGTCAGAAAGAATAATTTTACCATTATATTATATATATATATATATTATATATATATATATATATATTATAATGATAATATATATATAATATATATATATATATATATATAATATATATTATATATATATATATTATATTACGCACAGTAAGGGGCTCGGTCCATGGGGAACATAGGAGGACGTTTTCTTATTACCCCATAGGCGAAGGGCGGAGAAGCCCCGCGAAAAAAACCAAATACCCTTAAGAGCGGTTTCGGAGACCCTCCCTGGGGGGAGAAATAGTCCTACCCTTCGCCCCTGGAAGGCAAAGAGACCCGACTCCCCATCTCTACGTGTCAACCTTTGTGATATTCTTTAGTTTTAAAACACCCGCCCAACATTAAATGTAAAAGGTTACTTAATTAAAATAAGTTTATAAATACTATTTTCTACTTTTATCACTTCTTTTAAACCAAATTGGTCGCTTCCTCCTCTTAAAGAAATAAATTTCTACGATAGAAGCTTCAGAACACCCGCAAAGAATATATCAAGGTGTTTGGATGGCGGAGCGGAGTTGAGTCGGATTTCGGATTCAGAGTCAGGGGCCCCCCGGTATTGGTTGCCATTGTTGAAATAAAGAATAAGAAATGCCTGAAAGCAAAGCAGGGAGGAAAATGGAGGAAGAAAGGAGGAAAGAGGAAAGGAGGAAAGGAGGAAGGAAGAAGAAAGAATGAGAAGGAGGAGTCTGAGATGGATTCAAGTCAGAGGAGTCGTATTCTAGTACCGGCTCCGTACTGGACCTGCGTGCGGTGCCTGATTATAAACATTCGGAATTACAACAATGTTTTATCCTTAAAAATTATTGTCCGAGTGCATATTCCTGAATGCCAAACCAAAGAAAAAAATTAAAAAAAGAAATAAATTTTAAACTTGAAAAAATTATATAATTAAATTTTATCTTTAAATAAATAACAAATTTACGTTTTTACATTACCCTAAAGCAGTAAATCATAAACAGTAACATAAATCAGGGAACCAGTAACAGTTCACAAAACCGAGATATATGATTCTATTATCCTTATCTATTGATCATGTCAGATTTTTACTAAAATTATCATGTTTTAACATACCCTAAATCAGTTAAACAAGCTACCATCCAACCTCCTCCTATCCATCCGTATACTATTGATCTATTAATCAGATCTATTGATTTCAAGTCACATTTCGAGTATCAATTTGAGACAAATAAAAAAAAACAAATTCCTTATACACAGATCATTTAAGATATCCCAACGCAAAGATAGTAATCCCATAATAAAGCTTACTTAGTATTATCTGAACTATGAAAATATGCACCCAACACAAACCTGACACACCCGAAAACATGAAAAAAAACTGTTAACGTTTAACAAAATGTTCCTACACACTAACAACAGTAAATTAACTAACATAGCATACAAAGGCGTAACCTATTTCACACTTTGTCAGGCATATCTCTAACATAACAATTTTAATTTATATTAACATAGTAATATTAACAAAAATTTATCACAACATTGGTTTAATTATCATCTGATCAGCGAATACTCACTTTACCGTAATAATATTCTACATCAATAAACGCTAACATAGCTAACAACTAAGAAAAAAGTACAAAAGACAAACATAACACAACTACGCCTAATTAATACTGTAAAATTAACAAATTCCACACTATATACCCCAGTAAATAACTAACCATTACATGCAAAACGTAGCCTATTCATATTAATTTTCCAAGCATTCTCTATACATATTAACGTTAATCTTACATTGACACAGTAACATTTATCAAAAATGTATCATAACCTTGTCCGATTATCATACAGACCAAACAAATAGCAAACTAACAAAGTTTTTTACATATCATAGTATATTTAAAAAAAATTTATTCATAAACCTTACCCTAAATATCATAATCCCCAATAAATAATTGCAAACAAAACAAAGTTTTTATCCCAAACATAACATAAAAAATAACAAAATTTTAATTTATCCAAACATAAAAAAATAAGTTCTTTGAATAAAATATCATAGTAAAAGTGTAATAGTTTACCGAATTTAAAGCAGTTAATCAGTAAATCAGTAAATCAAACCACCCGTCCCCTCCCCACCCCTCCCTACCCACCAGTCCACGACTTTGAATCATTATTGATCTAATGATTCAGGTCACATATCGAGTACCAATGTTCGATAAACATAGTACAAAAATAAAGTTTCTTTATATACTAACCAATGAATATATGCTAAACGTAATATTGTTTTTACATCAATAAAGCTAATCATAGCATTAACAAGAACTAAAGAATTATATGAGCATATGACAAACCTAAAATCACTTGTTTACCCACATCTAAACTACAACATTAACAAAAATCCATACTTAACAACAGTAAATTACCTAGCACAGCGTACAAAACGTAACCTATTACCCTTCAACCATATTCTCTAACATATCAATGTTATTTACGTCGCATTCGATATCATTTCGAATAAACATAGCACAAAAATGAGTTCTTTTATTACTAACCAAGCAAATATATGCTAACATAACAATGTTTTCACATTAATAAAGCTAACATAGCATCATATGAACTAGGAAAATAATGTGCAACGACAAACCTAACAAAACGTACGTGCTAATAAACTGTTAACATTAACAAAGTTTCACACTTAATACCAGTAAAGTAAACTAACTTTAGCATACAAAACGTAACCTATTCATACTTTTTCCCTAAAGCATATTCTCTAACTTTATTAACGCTTTATCTTACATTATCCACATAACATTTATCAAGAAATATATCACAACCTTGTCCGATTATCATTTACAGACCAACGAATATATGCATACGTAACAAAGTTTTTTACATTTGATCATAGTAATATTTAACCAAAAAATTTATCATAACAGTACCGTTTAAATATCATAATCCCAAATAAATAATTGTAAACTTAAATTTTTTTTTATCCAAACATAACTTAAAATAACAAAATTTTATCCAAACATAACATAAAAATAAGTTCTTTGAATAAAATAATTCATGGTAAAGTTGTAATATAGTTTACGTACCTTAAAGCAATTAAATCAGTAAATCAGTAAATCAAACCATCGTCCTCTCCACCAACTTCCCATCCCAACCATCCGCGACCTTTTGCATTCTTCGATTCTAATTGATTCAGGTTACACATATCGATTACCAATTCGGATAAACAGTACAAAATAAGTTTTTATAATACAAACCAGATGAATATATCTAACTGTTACATTGTCTTTCACATTTAATAAACTGAATCATAGCATTTCCAGAACTAAAATATAAATGTTTACAATACAAAACCGTAAACACACTATACGCAGGAATAAACTACTAAACATTAACAAAGTTCCATACTTAACAACATAAAAGTACCTAGCACAGCATACAAAACGTAAATCTATTCACACTTTTTCAAGCATAATCTCTAACATATCAATGTTAATTTTTTATTAACACTATTGATTTACAGTCGCATTCAGTATCATTTCGTGGTAAACATAGCACAAAAAGATTCTTTATATACTAACCAGGCAATTATATGCTAACGTAACAATGTTTTCACAATTAATAAATCTAACATAGCATCATATGAACTAATAAATAATGTACAACAACAAACCTAGCACAACTTACGAGCTAATAAACTGTTAACATTTAACAAAGTTCCACACGTAACACCAGTAAAGTGAAAAAATACATAAAAAAAACAAAAAAAAAAAACGTAACCATCATACTTGTTCTAAGCATATCTCGTAACATAATTAACGGTAATTTACAGACACAGTAAATTATCAAAAATTATCAAAACCTGTCCGATTATCATACAGACCAACGAATAACTGTTAAACATAACAAATTTTATCCAGACATAATATTAAAAAGTTCTTTGAATAACATATTCATAGTAAATTGTAATTAGTTTATGTTTTAAAGCAGTTAAATCAGTAAAATCAGTAAATCCAAACCATCAACCCCTCTTCAATCCCTCCCACCATGACCTTTTAATATGATCTATTGATTCATGTCAAATTTCGAGTTATCATTTCGAATTAAAGCATAAACACAAAAAATAAGGTTCTTTATATACTAACATTCGAATATAGCTAACTAACAAAGTTTTTACATAATAAAGCTAACAAAACATAACCTGAACTAATAACTATAATGTACAACGACAAAACCTAACTTACCATACGTACGAATAAACTACTAACAATAACAAAACTTCTGCACTTAACAACAGTAAAGTACCTAACACACCGTACAAAACGTAACCTATTCACACTTATTTCAAGCATATCTCTAGCATATCAATGATATTACATAACATCTAACATTAACAAAAAAATAGCATTAACCCTGTTAAATCAATCATGACTTGACAACGAATATAATGCGTGAGCTACAAAGTTGTCAAAGAAAACACCACGGGTTTCAAGGAAAGCTTCTTGAACAACCTCCCCATCAGTGAAAGGTTTTTAATGTTTTACCAAAACATAAACAAAAATAACAAAATTTTTATCTCCATTACATAAAAAATAAGTTCTTTAATTAAAATATCACATAAAGCGTAAGTAGTTACTGATTTTAAAGCAGTAAATCAGTAAATCAGTAAATCCAAAAAACCATTCCATAGACCTGCCTACCCCTACCCACCATTCCGCCAAAGTTATCTATTGAACTATTGATTCAAGTCATATTTCGAATATCATTTTGGATAAAACATAACATAAAAAAATAAATTCTTTAAATATTGAACCTACGAATATATGCTTTACGCAACAAAGTTTTTAGCATCAATAAAGCAACAAATCATAACCTAACTAAGAAATATAATGTATCAAATGCAAACCTAAACATACCTCCGCGTATGAATAAATCCGTAACATCCTGAAAATTCTCCTAACTTATCAAAACGTAAAGTAGCTATCCAGCGTCATACAATGCACGAATGTTTCACTTTTCCCGCATAAATCAACAACAAAGGTAAAGGACGTTTTGCCTGACGAAGTTTTTTAACCAAGTTTCCAATACATTTGAGAGACACACTCTGGTTCCGGTCATTAAATCTTTCATCAAAAGGCACCATGTAGCACACTTTACCGTCGTGACTGATGGATAAAAGCGTAGACATTTAGCAAAATTCTCGGGCAACCCTAAACATAACTCAACAAAAAACTTAACCTAGGCTCATGTTTTCTTAATACCTCAAAGTCTGCTGACACAATATAGCTGAACAAAAACTCATCATTCTTTAACAAAATCTGAGTTAATTTCTCACTGTCAAGAACATTTAAACATAACTACCTAAATTACGAATAAACAGTTTTCATTAATCAAGAGCATCTAAAAACACACCACCTCCCGAGAGAAAACCCAAATGGGATCCGCCCCTTGAAAGGTGTTGAATCCTGAAGGGATCCACGCCAAGGGTTAAGCGGCGTTTTGACCCTAAGCCCGAAGGGCTGAGGGCCTTACCCCTCCTTCGGAGGGGTTAAGCCCGCTTACACCCCTTCGGTGATCCCCCTCTCAGCGATTCACACCCTTTCAAGGTACATCCATTGCGTTTTCTTCGGTAGTTGATGTGTTGCTTTAGATACTCCTGGTTAATGAAAACTGTTTATCGTAAGTTAATACGTATGTTAAATCATTACTATGACCAGTGTGAATGAAATTTACGCTGATTGTTAGAAAATGATGAGTTTTGTGAATATTACTTTGTTAACTGACATGACGTGTTAGAAACGTGAGCCTAGGTTAAGTTTTTGTGAGTAATGTTAGATTTGTCCGAGAAGTTTGCTAATGTCTACGTTTATTCGTAGGTCAAATGATGGTATACTCGAAACGAGTGACAATTGTGATGATGATAGCTGTCAATTTAAGTTTCAAGATTGCTGGTATTCTTTGATAGTGTTGTCACTTTGTATAAAAGATTTTTTTAGATAAATTACAACTTTACTGTTGCTGAAATAGCGAAAAGTATTAACGTATCGAGTATTGTATGACCAGTTAGATACTTACCTTTGTAACACATGTAACAATAAAAAGATTTTTTTGTTCTGTTTTTTATTGTTTTTTAGTCAGTTTTTATGCAGATTCCAAATTTGTTTTAGTGTTTCTCTAGCATCGACCGTTTTGTGTGTTATGACGGCGGAAGTATTTATTTGCATCTCATTTTGTATGGTGGTAAACTTTCAAAAAAAAAAATCTTTTCTCCATTTTTTTATTTGTTTTTTAGTTTTTATGCAGATTCCAAATATGTTTTAGTTTTTCTCTAGCATCGACCGTTTTGTGTTACGATGCAGGAAGTATTTATTGCATCATCTCATTTTGTATTTGTGGTTAAAATACTTCCTGCCAATCGTAACAAAAAACCGGTCGATGCTAGAGAAAAACTATAAACATATTTGGAATCTGCATTTAAAAAACTGAAAATAGAAAACCATAAAAAAATCAAAAGAAACAAAAAATGTTTTTTTGTTTTTGTTGACTGAACCACCATACAAAATGAGGATGCCAAAAAATACTTCCCTGCCGGTCTAACACAAAAATTGTAAATACTAGAGAAAAACTAAAAACATATTAGGAATCTGCATAAAAAACTGAATGAAAAACAATAAAAAAAAATCAAACATTTTTTTTTTTTTTTAACGGTAACACCATACAAAATGAGATGCCAATAAATACTTCCTGCCGTCATAACACAAAAACGGTCGATGCTAGAGAAAAACTAAAAAAACATATTTGAAATCGCATAAGAAACTAAATACATAAACAATAAAAAAATCAAGAAAAACCAGAAAAAAAATTTTTTTTGTAACGTAACCACGCATACAAAATGGGATCCGAATAAATACTTGCTTCCGTCATAACACAGAAAACAGTCGATGCCCAGAGAAAAAACTAAAAACATATTTGAATCTACATAAAAAACGGAATAAAAAACAAAAAAAAATAAAAACAAACATTTTTTGTGTTACATAGTGTAAATGGGAATTTTCAGGATGTAGCGGATTGTTCTACGCCGAGTATGTTAGGTTGCATTTGTACATTATTCTTAGTTCAGTTATGATATGTTAGCTTTATGATGCTTAAAACTTTGTTGAGCCGTAAGCATATATTCTTCCGTCAGTATATAAAGCAACTTATTTTTATGTTACCTTAATCCAAACGACACTTGAATATTACTTGAATCAATAGTTCACAGATCATAACAGGTGGAGTGTTAGGGACTGCAGTATGTGGTTTTGATTTACTGATTACGGATTTTACTGCTTTAAAACCAGTAAACTATTACGCTTTACTATGATATTTTATTCAAAAGAACTTATTTATTTTGTGCAGGATAAAATTTGTTATTTTTATGTTATGTGTGGTTAAAACTTTGTTATGTTGGTAATTATTCGTTCCGGAAATATGATATTAAGACGAGGTTATATGAAATTTTTGTTAAATATCACTAAGTGATGTTAAAAAAATTTGTTACGTAGCATATATCGTTGTCTTTGAAGAGTTAGACAGGGATTATGCCAAATTTTTGTTAAATATAACGATGTTAATGTAAAATTAACATTTGATATGTTATGATATTATGGTTGAAAAAGTGTGAATAGGTACGTTTTGTACGCTGTGTGGTACTTTACAGTTGTTAAGTGCGGAAGTTTTTAATGTTAGTAGTTGTTCTACTGTATCGTGTTGCGGTTTAGCGCTGTCGTGACATTATATTCTTTAGTCAGGTTATGTTATGTTAGCTTTTAATTGTAAAAACATTATTACGTAGCAATTATATTCGAGGTAGATATAAAGAACTTATTTTGTGTGTTATGTTTATCCAAAATATACTTGAAATATGACTTGAAATCAATAGATCAATAGATCAAAAAGTCATGAACGGGTGGGTGGGGAGTGTGATGGTTTGATGTACTGATTTACTGCTTTAAAGATCAGTAACTATTACATATTTACTACGATTTAATCTTATTCAAAAGAACTTATTTCATGCTATGTGTGTATTAAACTTAGTTACAGTTATTCTTGTATATATAATTAGACAACGTTTATTGATAAATTTTTGCTTAAATATTACTTGTGTCAATGTAAAATTAACGATAATATGTTAGAGATATGCTCGGAAAAAGTATGAATAGGTTACGTTTTGTAAGCAATTAGTACTTTACCGTTATTGTGGAACCTTGTTATTGTTACATTTATTCGTGCAATTGTTCTTAGTTGTGTTGTGTACAAATATTTTCTTAAGTTCATTTGATGCTATGTAGCTTTATTAAGGGAAGCGTTTCAATCTTTTGGCTGGGCTTGATCCCCGTTTTCCAGTCCCCACCCTAAAAATGGACAGAAAATTTCGGAATTTTCAGCCCCGATTTGACTATTATAATCACCATAATTGTGCTTTTTTTTGCCCTCTAAAACGTTGCTTTCCGGTGTTTTCTGTGACTTGTAGTCATTCTTTCATAATTTCAATTTTCAAAATCCATGTTTTGACTATTGCCATATCAACTTTCAAAATTTTTTTGCAAATGACTTCAAACTTGAAATATGCATAGAAGGTCCATTACCTAAATATCCACATTTTGTCTTTTTCGATTTTTTGCAGTTTTTGCTAGGCGTTCGTCCCCAATTTCCCAAACCCCATTTTTTTAATTGCAAAAGTGAAAATTGACATATTTTTTTTCTACTAATCCGATCAACATGAAATTTTCAGGCTTGTATAACGGCAGATGCATCTTTTTTACTTCGATAATTTCTTTGTATCAGTAGTTTTGGATTGTTCTTGGAACAAATTTAAAAAAAAAAATTTTGAAAATCTTTTTAAAATTTTTCTATTGAGTATACAAGAATTACTAAGCTTAAAAAAATGCATCTTGCCCATTTATACAAGCCCTGAAAATTGATGTTGATCGGATAGGTAGAAAAAAAATATGTCAATATTTCACTTTCAAATTAAAAAAAAAACGGTTTGGGAAATTGGACACCGCTGAGCACAAAACTCAAAAATCGAAAAAAGCAAATGTGGATTGTAGTAAAGACCCTTCTATACATATTTCAAGTTTGAAAGTCACTTTTCAAAAATTTTGAAAGTTGATATGGCAATAGTCAAAAAAAAAAAATTTTTAAAAATGAAACATTCTGAAAAGAGATGACTACAGTCACCAGAAAAACACCGAAAACAACGTTTTTAGAGGCAAAAAAGCCTACATTTTGTAGTTTATATAGTCAAAAATCAGCGAAAATTCCAATTTTATTCCATTTTTACGTGGGCTGAAAACTGAGGGATCAGCCCCAGCCAGAATATTGATCACTCCCCTAAATGTAAAAAACGTTGTTATGCTAGCATATATTGCTTTTTAGTATATAAAGAACTCATTTTTGTCCGTTTATCCAAAATGATGCTCGAAATGCGACTTTAATTAATAGTTAATGTAAAATTAAAGATATTTGTAGAATATGCTAAAAAAAGGGTAAATAGGTTACGTTTTGTAGCTTACTAGGTCTTACTGTTAGGTTAATGTATGGATCCTTTGTTATTTTTCGATTACTTTATCGTTGTGAGTGTGTAGTTTTCTTTTCATATATTCTTAATTTATATGTTAATGTAGCTATGAAATTATATAATACAATGTTACGTTGGCATTATATTCGTTAGTAATATAAAGAACTTATTTTTGTCTATGTTTATCCGAAATGAATACTCGATGTACCTGAATCATGAGATCAATATCTCTT
>JABUQX010013183.1:17500-25000 GCA_015478945.1 Trachelipus rathkii | reverse complement strand
GTTTATATAATATCTCATCTGAAGAAAAAGGATCAACTTAAACAAAACTCATGAATATGTTGAATAACTTGTAATTGGCAATTTTTGCAACCCAAACTGTTTCTCTAATTTCCTTCTTACCAACAAGCCCTCTCTAAATGAATAAATATCTGCACTATCTTCAACAGGCCCTCTAATTTGTGTATATATATATATATATATATATATATACTATATATATATATATATATATATATATATATATATATATATATATATATATATATATATATATATATATATATATATATATATACTAATTAAGAGAAAACAGGAATCAAGCAATTTAAAAATATTAAGCACAAAAAAAAAGTAAAATTACCAAACTATGAAAATCATGTAATTTTTTTATTTACTTTCATTATTATTATTTTTAAAGGGGCAGGAAAGCTCAACTAAATTACTCTTCATAACCAGTTATTTTAATACTAATAATTGCAATTTCGTGTATATTTGTATAGCGTATTAATACATTTTTTTTTATAAAGACCACGTATTTGCAAACTCTTGAAAATAAAAAAAAACTGTTGGGTAATTAGTATGAAACACGACGTCACAATCAATGCCTAATAAAGATTTGAATTACTAAATTTCTAAAATAGATGAAACCACAAAAAGAGATTTTCACTCGCCAGGCTTTTAAAAATCATCGCAAATTTTCAAGCAAATCAAACAAATTACGTGGTTTTTTGATGAATGTGAGAGAAACCATTGAATACATTATTTTTTTTTAATAATAATTACGGCTAGATAAATCCATGCAAGTTAATAATAATAATAATAATAATAATAATAATAATAATAATAATAATAATAATAATAATAATAATAATAATAATAATAATAATATATCTAATAATAATAATAATAATAATAATAATAATAATAATAATAATAATAATAAATAATAATAATAATAATAATAATAATAATAATAATAATAATAATAATAATAATAATAATAATAATAATAATAATAATAATAATAATAATAATAAAAATAAAAATAAAAATAAAAATAAAAAAAAAATAAAAATAATAATAATAATAATAATAATAATAATAATAATAATAATAATAATAATAATAATAATAATAATAAATAACAATAATAATAATAATAATAATAATAATAATAATAATAATAATAATAATAATAATAATAATAGTAAAATTAATAGATATATGTGTGTTTTTGTTTATTATTATTAATGTGTAATATAGAAATGTGTGTGTGTGTGTGTGTGTGTGTGTGTGTGTGTGTGTGTGTGTGTGTGTGTGTGTATGTGTGTTCTAAATAATAATAACAATAGGTATGAAGTAATATTAATATTTTATTTTATTTTATTATTATTAATATTATTGTGTGTGTGTGTGTGTGTGTGTGTGTGTGTGTGTGTGTGTGTGTGTGTGTGTGTGTGTGTGTGTGTGTGTATTTTGTGTCTGCTTGTGTATTATTTTTATTTTTAATGTTTATTATTCTTATTATTGTTCCGGTTGAGTGTGTGTATACTGATTATTATTTTTATTATTATTATTATTATTGTATTATTATTTTATTTTTATTTTTATTATTATTATTATTATTATTATTATTATTATTATTATTATTATTATTATTATTATTATTATTATTATTATTATTATTATTATTATTATTATTATTATTATTATTATTATTATTATTACTTTTCATATCTATTAGAAATGCAGTATTTTTTTCACCTTACTCACAATTAATTCCTTTGAGTATTACCCTTCCTAGTCACACTCTTCGTTTTCTTTTGTCTTACCAAATCTATACAAGAAATCAGGGACCCAAAAATCCGGTTGTTGGCCATTGATCCCCCTCCATATAATTAGAGGTTCAAATTTTTGAATTCTTAAAAGGGAGTGAAAAAAAAAATATATTGAAAATCCTAACATTAAGCAGACACGAATATGACTCAGTAGCAACTGTTAACTAATTTTAAGGGGAGGGGGATAAGTGAGACCCCATGAACCCCATATTACCTACTGAGAATCTTTTAAGGAGGAATGAAGACTTCTTTTCTATTTTCAATTAAGGAACAAAATTTCAGATTTCGGTCAATTGGGGGAAGGTGACGGTTGGGTGGGTTTGTGGGAGTTGAGGATGATTCAGACGACTCTTAAAAAAAAAAAAAAGGTGGCTTACTCTTTCTCACGTATATTTATCATCATTCACAGTTCTTGATTTCGGATGAAAATATAATAATATAATAATAATAATAATAATAATAATAATAATAATAATAATAATAATAATAATAATAATAATAATAATAATAATAATAATAATAATAATAATAATAATAATAATAATTCCTATATGTAAGTTGGCAAATGAAGGGTCTCCTAAAATGTTTGCTTGTAATAATAATAATAATAATAATAATAATAATAATAATAATAATAATAATAATAATAATAATAATAATAATAATAATAATAATAATAATAATAATAATAATAATAATAATAATAATAATAATAATAATAATAATGATAATAATAATAATAATAATAATAATAATAATAATAATAATATTAATAATAATAATAATAATAATAATAATAATAATAATAATAATAATAATAATAATAATAATAATAATAATAATAATAATAATAATAATAATAATAATAATAATAATAATAATAAAATAAAATAAAATAAAATAAAATAAAATAAAATAAAATAAAATAAAATAAAATAAAATAAAATAAAATAAAATAAAATAAAATAAAATAAAATAAAATAAAATAAAATAAAATAAAATAAAATAAAATAAAAATAAAAATAAAAATAAAAATAAAAAATAAAAATAATAATAATAATAATAATAATAATAATAATAATAATAATAATAATAATAATAATAATAATAATAATAATAATAATAATAATAATAATAATAATAATAATTACTTTTTCGGTTAACAATTAAGGGTTCGCTAAAAGGTTTGTTTGTTGCCATAAAATTTTATGCTGCGCTTATTCGGTCTTTGAAAGGTGTTACCAGCATTTAAGTATTAATAGGATATAAATTAGGAGCCTGGGTTTATCTCGTCTTTACATAACAATAAAAATGAAAATCCCACAGACAAATTAGGTACTGTGGAATTAATATTATTTTTATGTTCATATATATATATTATATATATATATATATATAATATATATATTATATATAATTATATATATAATTTATTAAATATAACATATTAGAAATTTATTAATTGTATATATTAAATATAATAATAGTATATATTGGTCGGACTTCTTTGACTTGCTATGAATTAGCCTACTTTCTGTGGCGAGTGTCCCCAGAATTTGCAGAAAGCAGTAATTGCGATATTTTCTTTGATTTAAAATTGAGAACCTTTTTATAAACTTTGCGGCCAAGACGCAGCCTTCAGGAATTGCGTCATTTTTAAGCTCAGAGATAACAAAATAACACTGTAGCAAGAAATTACAATATTCGGTATACAATGATTGGAGTAAGGTGAGAAGGAAAAGGAGTCGAGAGGTGGAGGTGGAGAAGGAAGAATAAGCACCGTAAATATTCCAAGGAGAATTTATAAGCAAGGTTTAGCGATAAGTTTCACTTTAGTGAAAGATCTGAACAGGGCGATCGAACGTCCTTTGATATACCTCGAAAAGCGATAGCGAAACGAAAAAAAGAAAGAAAAAAGAAAAAAGAAAGAAGAAGAAAGAAAGAAAGAGAAAGAGAGAGAGAGAGAGAGAAAGAGAGAGAGAGAGAGAGAGAGAGAGAGAGAGAGAGAAGAGAGAGAGAGAGAGAGAGAAACTATTTTTTGCAAAATTTAGAAAGGACGTGAGGAAGGGAGCCAGAAAGATTTATTGCATTTCTCTACTGAGAAAATTTTTTTTTAGTGTCATGGAGAATAAATTTTGCACGATTCTGGGATGAAATATAAGTTGTGTGGGTTTCTGAAGTTTGAAGACAAGAGTAATTCTTGAAGCAGCGTCCGTGTGCCGAATGACACGAGAACAAGCAGAATAAAACCATGGTTTCTTTTTTTAGGTTTAGTTGAGGGTAAAGTTCATGGAATGTGCGCCTCCATGCCAGAAAAAATCAGCTTGGTAATGCGAACTGCACACTCCGAGGACCTTCAACGAGGAGGACACCCACGGGACGCCCTCCACGGGGGACCCATCTCAACGGAAGAAGTATAATAATTCCATGGGGAAATAAAAGAAGAACGACATCAACGCCGACCAGTTAGCAGCACCGAAGCGCCAAAAAATCTTCCTCGCCATAGCGGGCGGGGGGGGGGTATCTTGCTGAAGACGAAGATATAAAACAAAAAACGGAGATCAGAAAGTGATCGGAGGAACCCAGAGAGGGAAAAAGTTTAACAGAATAAGGAGAAGATTAGAGAGATGGAAATAGTCAGAATGTTTGATTCATTTCCAGGACGAATGTGGTACAGTGGGAGTGACCAACTTCGAGTCATTTGATAGAGAATGTGATAGGGAATATCGCCAACTACATCTTGAGATTAGAGGAAAGCCATTGTGGTTGAATAGAACCGTTGAAACCACCAAATGATGATTTCAGAGAATATGTGAAAATCAGAGAATTGTCTAATTTGAGTCTAAGGATCAAGATATTTGGATAGTCAGTGCATTAGAACATATGCAGAAAACAGTTAGTGTAGATAATAGATTAGGTTTGAGTATTAGGGTCAGAAAATCGAAAAACTCTAAATCAGAGACACTGGAACGAACAACATCTTCACTGCACAATATTCATTCACAGGCCGATTTTAACTGAAAATTGAGGATAAAGAGACAGTAAGAGTCAACAGAGTAGGGTTGCTGTCAGAACGCTCAAAACACCTTAAGTTTCGGTTAAGAATTAGAGATCAGTATAGAGGAGGTAGAGGTATGTTTAACATTTTGGAACTAGTTTAAAACCGTAAGGTTGAGGGAACTTATGAAGATAGAGAGCCTGTACATCAATAACAGCCGTCCATTCCGTGACGTTACAACCCCACAACGGAGGCGGTAAACTCTCAGTGTAATCGGGGTTATGTTGATGAGGGTTTTTTTGGAAGCCATCCTCTAGCTTCCCGACAAATCGTGTGGCTGCCAATTTTTGATTTGAGCTTTTAAAAAAGAAAGTGTGTATTAATTGTATTTTATGTGTTGATAAAGGAGAACCTACTCCAGTGCAAGAAGAATGTGGATATGAACGCAACCCTAAGACTTCATATATGCATAATGGTGGGTAATCTCATCGCTCCGGGAGCGCCAAGTCTCTCCCCTATAAATATTATATATATAATATATATATATATTAATATATTATATATAGTATATTATATATAATAATAATATAGATATATATATATATTATAAAGAATATTATATAAATATATAGATATATATTATATATAATATATATATATATATATATATATACTATATATTGTATGTGTCGACCTGGTTGCGTGGTGCCCAAATTTTTATGCGGTGCGGTGCGGTTCG
The DNA here is from genome assembly GCA_015478945.1 of Trachelipus rathkii. Taxonomy (NCBI): domain Eukaryota; kingdom Metazoa; phylum Arthropoda; class Malacostraca; order Isopoda; family Trachelipodidae; genus Trachelipus; species Trachelipus rathkii. Next base: position 19,425 of record JABUQX010013183.1, on the reverse strand, counting down.
GTGAACAGGGCAAACAGAGAAGGTGCCGATGCAATAATGATGGGGCGTACGGTGCTTGATGCACGACCTCCCGGGGCGGAGCGATGCGGTGCGGTGCAGAGCGCAATACTCCGGTGTGCTAGGCTAACCTCAGCACATATATATGAGGCAACATTATTATTCAATTCGAAAGTATATTATTATTAATTTTAATTAATATTATTAATTTCAATATTATTATTGTTATTGCAGAACTCAATAATTTTCATTTATTATTTTAATAAAATGATATTTTAATAATTTTTTCCTTTTGTTATGACAGATAATATTAATAATGATCTATCGATCAAAATTGTTAGTTTATTAGTTTTATTCATTTATTAATATTATTAATATTACTTATTATTATATTATATATTATTAATTATTATTATATAATTTATATTATTATTATTAATTATTATATTATTATTATTTTTACTTATTTCTTATTATATTATTATTATTATTTATTTTTATTATTATTATTATTATTCATTATATTATTATTTATTATTATATCATTATATTATTATTATTTATTATATTATATTATTATTATATATTATTATATTATTTTTTATTATTATATTATTATTATTATTATTATTATTATTATTATTATTATTATTATTTTTATTATTATTATTATTATTATTATTATTATTATTATTATTATTATTATTATTATTTTATATTACTTATTATTTTATTTATTTATTATTCTATTATTAAGTATTTATGTCATGTTAACTTGATTAAAGCTCTGTTATTATATATATATTATTATTATTATATCTATTTTATTATATCATTATTATTATTATCATTTATTATTATTATTATATTATTAAATTATTATTTTATTTTATCAAATCTATTATCTATATTATTATTTTATCTCATTATTATTCATTTTATTATATTATTATTATAAATATAATTATAATTATAATAGAATTAGAATATAATATAATTATAATTTATAATAATTATTATTTATATTTAATATTTATTATTATTATGTATTTATTACTATTATGAATATTATTATTATTATTATTATTAATTAAATAATTATTAATATTATTATTAATTATTATTATTATTTTATCATATTGTCATTAAAATTATTATATTTAAAAATATTATTATTATTATTATTATTATATTATTTTATTTATTATTATTATTATTATTATATTATTATTATTATTAATTATATTATTATTATTATTATTTTATTATTCTGATTATTATTATTATATTCATATTATTATTATTTTTATTAGGAAATGTTCCTTACACATAATAATAATAATAATAATAATGAATAATAATAATAAATATATAATAATAATTGAATGATAATATTAAGAGTAATAATAACAACTATTTATTCTGAAAAATATATAATTGATGTTAAATAATAATAATAATAATAATAATAATAATAATAATAATAATAATAATAAAATAATAAATAATAATAATAAATAATATAAATGATAATAAAAGAGTGGTACTAATCCTTAATCAAGCAAGAATAATTAATATAATAATAATAATAGAATAATAATAATACTAATAATAATAATAAATATATAATATCAATAATAATATAATAATAATAATAGATAATAATAAATATAATAAAATAATATAATAATAATAGATAATAATGAATAAATTAATATAATAATAACAACAGACTTTAATCAATTAGCATGACATAGCTATAATAATAAAATAATAATAATAATAATAATAATAATAATAATAATAATAATAATAATAATAATAATAATAATAATAATAATAATAATAATAATAATAATAATAATAATAATAATAATAATAATAATAAATGTTTTACTTTTCGCTTATAATTCTCTAAAAAAAATTCT
>JABUQX010013182.1:32500-35000 GCA_015478945.1 Trachelipus rathkii | reverse complement strand
GTTCTAAAATCGAAAAACCATAAGTAAAGCCGCCTTGGAGACCCATAAGGCCGGCCCCACCATTTTAAAATTACCGATAACGTTCCAGCTTTATCTTTGCCTCCTTTTCAATTGCATTTACAATAACTTCAGCCGCTGCTGTGTTCCTCTTTGAGCTTGCACGAGTGAGCCAAGGGAAGAGACATGGCATACATCCTTCTTGTTATGATTAGTAGCACATCAGCTCTTGAGACTCTACTTCAGATGAAGAGGCGCCACTGCATCTTCGGCTACAGGCCCAATTTGCAAGTGCCTCCAAAACAAACCGTCACATTGCTGCGCGAACAAAGCAAAGCCCATTCTATGACTCCGGAACGAAGACTTGAAAAAGTAGTGCGTGACTGGCTTTTCTTCTGTGACTGCATGTGTCCCACTTTCATGTAACAAATTCCAATGCTTGAGTCTTGACGTTAAAAGCTCGGCACTGGACTTGTGTAAAGCCAGCCGATAGAGCTCTTGATCACAAGATCGTTGATATCTTCTTGTTGGGGAATACCGGGTTTCTTCTCCCTCGCTACACTTAATATTCAGCGACATCAACGGACTCCACCTCCGTCGTTCTGGATTTCTGCTTACTTCTCGAAATAGGCCCTGTTGACCCTTTGGACGAATATGGGTACTCAAAGGAAACTCAGCTAGAGTGTTGGGAACTTGAGCCAATAGAAGAAGGAATGGTCTTGATATATGAATTACTAGGTGCCCGAGTAAATATGGGATTGAAAACAATCAAGCCGAGTAAATATGGGATTGAAAACAATCAAGCCGAGTAAATATGGGATTGAAAACAATCAAGCCGAGTAAATATGGGATTGAAAACAATCAAGCCGAGTAAATATGGGATTGAAAACAATCAAGCCGAGTAAATATGGGATTGAAAACAATCAAGCCGAGTAAATATGGGATTGAAAACAATCAAGCCGAGTAAATATGGGATTGAAAACAATCAAGCCGAGTAAATATGGGATTGAAAACAATCAAGCCGAGTAAATATGGGATTGAAAACAATCAAGCCGAGTAAATATGGGATTGAAAACAATCAAGCCGAGTAAATATGGGATTGAAAACAATCAAGCCGAGTAAATATGGGATTGAAAACAATCAAGCCGAGTAAAGATGATGTTGAACATGATGAAGCCGAGTAAATATGGGATTGAGTTGGATGTTTTCGAATTCGAAGATGATGTTGAACTTGATATATGATGAAGCCGAGTAAATATGGGATTGAAAACAATCAAGCCGAGTAAATATGGGATTGAAAACAATCAAGCCGAGTAAATATGGGATTGAAAACAATCATGCCTTCTTTGACCAAATTAGAAATCCGTTAGTTATTCTTTTTGCCGACTATGCAAGCTTTTCACACCATAATTAGCTCACTTTCTAGCCATCTTTTGTCACTGTTTAGATATCGCTCAATCATTTGCTTTCACTTCTACCTAGGTTCATTGTTTATCAAAGAAATTACATTTATTTTATCTCATTTTCCATTTAACCTTCCAGATATTTTGTCCCAGTCGGGATAGCACCTGAAATACCCAGAGTGAAGAGTTTATCACTTTTTTTTATTATTTGAAACTCTTCTGAAAATTTTTACATTCATTTTCTGGTTTGTGTATTCTTTAGCTTATCTTGTTGGAGTCACGAGCCATGAGTTTATTTTAGGCTTTTAGTTTTCTCCGTCTCTTTTCTAATGTAGGTTCCCTTTTTTCATTTCCAATTATTTTAGTGCAGAACAAGGAAATTGACATTTCATGTGATATTTGTATAACAAATTCTGTTGAATTTGACTTATTTAATAGTTTCTTGCTGTAAATCCTAGTTTCTGATTCTTTGATATCTTTAGGTTATAGATACCAAAGTTTATAGTAGATCCTTTCCAGCAGGGGTGTCTTATTTCAAATTCCAATCTTTATGCCTCTGAGTTCTGATCTTAGCTCCTAAGGTTTCGTGGCTTAAGCTGATTTGAACTTATTTTCGTTACAATTCCCTTTTATCTATCGGCTCGATTGCAGTTACATGGAGTCAGAGGGAGAAATAACTTTTCATTGTTTTAACTTTCATTTCTGTTTAATATTAAGTCTCTTACATTCTTCTGTCACAAAAAGAAAATTTGATACACAATAATTAATTCCTTTTTAAACAGTAAGTATCTTTTTGCTAAATTGGATTAATTTGGGAAATTAAATACACAAAGCATTCAATTACTCCATTCGTAACACAAAATGTATATGTTGAAAAAAACTTCGTTCAACGTCAATTTAGTAACTTCGTTCAGTTTCAATTTGCAATTGAAAAATTTAATTTTTTTTATCGATTGATTCGTAAATCGCGTTGCAGTTCTTTTTTTCAAATATTTTCGTTCTCTTTAGGGAAGACTTCATAACTAGGCTCCCTACTTTTTGAAAGCAAAATCAAAATTTCCACATTTTTTTTATTATCTAAATTAGTAGAAACATTCCTC
>JABUQX010013182.1:22500-27500 GCA_015478945.1 Trachelipus rathkii | reverse complement strand
GAGCCGGAGTAGAAGTCTGAGCCAGAATCAGAGCCGGTGCAAGAGTATAATTTTTTTTTTCTGAAGAATATTTTTTTAGATGAAAAATTTATTGCCAGAAGACGTGATGAACAATTTTCAAATAGTGCAGAAATATTAGTCAGATCCGGAGCCGAAGGTGAAGTTGGAGCCGGAGCCGGAGCCGGAGCCGGAGCCGGAGCTGGGTATGAATTTTTTTCAAAAAATATTTTTTTAGGTGAAAAATTTAATGCCAGAAGACGTACTGAACAATTTTCAAATAGTGCAAAATCCCTAGTCGGATCCGGATCCGGAGTCGGAGCCGGAGTCGAAGTCGTAGCCGGAGAAAGAGCCGGTGCCGTAGTTTGATTTTTTTTCGAAAAATATTTTTTAGGTGAAAAATTTATTGCCAGAAGAAGTGCTGAACAATTTTCAAATAGTTTAGAAACCTTAGTTGGATTCGGATCCGGAGCGGATTCTGGGTATAAATTTTTTCAAGAAAATTTTTTTAGATGAAAAATTTTTGCCAGAAGACGTGCTGAACAGATTTTCAATTAGTGCAGAATCCTTAGTCGGATCCGGAGCCGGATGTGGAAGTCTGACCAGAATCAGAGCGGTGCAATAGTATAAATTTTTTTTTCTGAAGAATATTTTTTTAGATGAAAAATTTATTGCCAGAAGACGTGATGAACAATTTTCAAATAGTGCAGAATCTTAGCCAGATCCGGAGCCGAAGGTGAAGTCGGAGCCGGAGCCGGAGAACGGAGCCTGGGATGAATTTTTTCAAATATTTTGTAAGTGAAAAATTTAAAATGCAGAGACGTCTGAATAATTTTCAAATAGCGCAGAAACCTTAGTGGGCCCGGATCCGGATTCGGAGACGGATCCTGGGTATAAATTTTTTTCAAGAAATAATTTTCTTAGATGAAAAATTATTGCCAGAAGACTTGCTGAACAATTTTCAAATAGTGCAGAATCTTTAAGAATCTGGATTCGGAGTCGGAGCCGGAACCGGATTCAAAGTCGGAGATGGAGTCGGAGCCAGAGTATGATTTTTATCGAAAAATATTTTTTTAGGTGAAAATTTTATTGATAGAAGACGTGCTGAACAATTTTCAAATAATTCAGAAACCTTAGTCGGATCCGGAGCCAAAGCCGGAGCCGGAGCCGGAGCCGGAGCCGGATCCTGGGTAATGAATTTTTTTTTAAATATTTTTTAGGTGAAAAATTTAATTGAAGAAGACGTGCTGAACAAATTTTCAAAAGTTCAGAAACCTTAGTTCAGATCCGGAGCCGAAAGTGAAGTCGGAGCCGGAGCATAAGCCGGAGCCGGAGCCGGAGTTGCAGCCGGAGCTGGAGCCGGGACCGGAGCCTGGGTATTTTTTTTTCAAAAAATATTTTTTAGGTGAAAAATCTAATGCCAGAAAACGTACTGAACAAATTTCAAATAGTGCAGAAACCTCAGTCGGGTCCGGAGCCGAACAAGGATCCAGATTCAGAGCCGGATCCTGGGTATAAATTTTTTCAAGAGATAATTTTCTTAGATAAAAAATTTATTGCCAGAAGAAGTGCTAATCAATTTTCAAATAGTGCATGAATCCTTAATCGGATCCGGATCCGGATTCGTAGTCGGAGCTGGAGTCAAAGTCAGAGACGGAGTATGATTTTTTTCGAAAAATATTTTTTTTTTGTGAAAAATTTATTGATAGAAGACGTGTTGAACAATTTTCAAATAGTACAGAAACCTAGTATTCTGAAATGGAAACGAAGTCGGAGCCGGAGCCGGAGAATGATTTTTCTGGGTTTGAATTTTTTTCAAAAAAATATTCTTTTTGGGCGAAAAATGTATTGCCAGAAGACGTGCTGAACAATTTTCAATTAGTCAGATCCGAAGCTGAAGCCGAAGTCGGATCCGGAGCCGAACCCGGAGCCGGGTCCTGGGTATGAATTTTTTTTTAAGAAATATTTTTTAGGTAAAAAATTATTGAAAGAAGATGTGCTGAACAATTTTCAAATAGTGCAAGGAACATTTGATGGATCCCGGATCCGAGCAGAGGATCCCGAGTCGGAGACGGGCCGGGAATCCTGTTTTTTTAATTTTTTTCAAGAAATATTTTTTTAGTTGAAAAAATGTATTGCCAGAAGACTTGCTGACTAATTTTCCAAATAGTTCAAAAACCTTAGTCGGACCAAGATCCGGATCCGGAGTCGGAACCGGAGCCGGAGTCAGAGCCGGATCCTGTTTATAAATTTTTTCAAGAAATATTTTTTAAGATGAAAAACTTATTGCCGGAGAATTGCTGAACAACTGTTTCAAATAGTGCAGAACCTTAGTTGGAATCCGGAATCCGGAGTCGGAAACGGGAGCGGAATTCTGGGTATAACTTTGTTCCTATATATTTTTTTGGTGAAAAAATTTATTGCCAGAAGACGTGCTGAACAATTTTCAAAAAAGTGCAGAAACCTTAGTCGGATCCAGCGTCGAATCTGGAGCCGGCAGCCGGATATATGAAACGGAACCGATTCTTTTGCATACTTTTTCAAAAATATTATTATACGTGAAAATTTATTGCCAGAAGGTACTGAACAATTCTCAAACAGTGCAGAAACTATAGTCAGAGTTGAAGCCGGAGCCGGAGCCGGAGAAAAATAAATTATTATTTTTCTTGTGGGTTGTAAAAAGAAATTTATCAAAGGCTTGAATTTAATCATTGAAAAAAGAATATATATATATATATATATATAATATATATATTTATATATATATATATAATATATATATATAATATATATATTATATATATATATATTATTTATATATATATATAATATATATATATATATATATATATAATATATTATATATGGTTTGGGTTATGAAAGAATCAGAGGTGGGGTGAGGTAGCAGAGGGATGGTGTTTAGAAAATGAGAATGAAAGAGAGTGGGAGGGCCCTACCTATTATATGCGGATTGATTTGGATTTGTGTGGCAAATCTGAAAAAGCTTTGAGAGGATAGTAGAGAGATTTGGCAGGTGTGTAAAAAGGAGGGATTTGAAAGTAAACGTAAAAATAAGAGTAAATTTATGGTTGTGAGTGAGACACACAATCCTCGGTGTGAAGTTTGTTAGATGGTGAGCAGCTGGAACAAATCTCCGAGTTCAAATATTTAGGATATATGGTGGCTGAAAAGGGAACGGATGAAATGCAGAATGTAGAAATGAAATTGTGAAATGGCAAGAAGATGCTTGGTGCAATTAAATCCTTAGTGGATGTAAAGGGACTATGTCTTGAGTGTGCTAGGGTCTTACATGACGGGATGTTGTATTAACTGTGCTAATGTATAGTAGTCAAACTATGACATGATAAGAGGTATATGTATAAAGTTATAAATATAGAACTTCTGCTGGGGCTTCACGGCCATTTTGATGGGTTGCTCCTGGTTTACAGGAGCAACCAACCAAAGTCAAGCCTCACCGACATTGGCACAAGATGCTTGTTGCTATAAAATTGCAATAATAAGAAGAAGAAAAATTTCACTCGCGCCATGACTCGAACCATCGACAACAGCGTCCGCCGTTAGATCAATGTACATGAGGCTCTACCACTAGTTCGATTCCGCCATACTCAGAAAAAGAAGGTATTTCGTTACAGTTTTTAAGCTTCCTGCTTCGATATCACTGCTTTGAAACGGTACTTATTTAAATCCATGATGGATTGCTTTTAACACCCTAGGGGCATACACAGCATTCTGGCTAGCTTGCTTCCGTGTTCACAGGAGTCTAACCACCAAAGTCAGGGCCACGCCAACATGGGAACATCATTCTTGTTTGCGACAAATTTGCAGTAATAAGACGAAGAAAAAATTTCACTCGCGCCAGGACTCAAACCACCGACAACAAGTGGGTCAGCCGTTAGACAATGTACAGGAGGTTCCAACCACTAGTCAGGTCCGACACCCCCACAAAAAAAAGAAGGTATCTCTTACAGTTTTTAAAGTTCTGCTTCGATATCACTGCTTTGAAACTCTATACTTATTTAAATCCGTACCTTGCTGGGGCTACACGGCATTCTTCTGGGGTGCTCCTAGGTTACAAGAGCAACGCGACCAAAGCCAAGGAAAAGCCGACATGGGCACAACATGGCTTGTGCCGACCAAATTTGCAATAAACAAGAGAAAGAACCAAATTTCCAATCGCGCCAGGAACTCGAACCATCGACAACAGCGTCGCCGTTAGGCAATGTACAGGAGGCTTCTACCAATATTGCGATCCGCCTCCCCATAAAAAGAAGCATCTCGAAAGTTTTCAAATTTCCTGCTTCGATATCACTGGCTTTGAAACTCGATATTTATTCAATCATCGAAGGGTGGTTGGAACCCCTGCTGGGGCTACACGGCATTCTGCTAGTTTGCTCCTATGTTACAACAGCAACCGACCAAAGTCAGGCCACGCCGACATAGGCACAACAGGCTTTTTGCGACAAATTTGCAATAATAAGAAGACGAAAAAATTTTCACTCGCGCCAGGGACTCGAACCAGTGACAACAGGTCGCCCTGTAGACAAATGTACAGGAAATGTTCCCACACTAGTCCGATCGACACTCCCAGAAAAAAAAAGGGGGGTATTTTGTTACAGTTTTTAAGTTTCCCGCTTCGATATCACTGCTTTGAAACTCGTTATATACTTATTTAAATCCACAGAGGGAGGGGTTGGAACCCCTTCTGGGGCTACACGACAATTCTTCAGGGGTTTCATGGGGTTACAGGACCAACTGACCAAGGTCAAGGAACGCCGACAGGCGCACAACATGCTTCTTACGACAAATTTTGCAATAAGACGGAAAAAAATTCGCTCGGCCAGGTACTATCGACCATCGACAAACAGAGTCGCCGAAGACAATGTACAGAGACTACTAACTAGCCCGATCGCTTCCCCAGAAAAAGAACGCATACTCGGAAGCTTTCAAATCTCCGCTTCAAATATCCCTGCTTTGGAAACCTC